>NMUC01000071.1:0-125866 GCA_002319055.1 Knufia petricola | reverse complement strand
AACCCTAACCCTAACCCTAACCCTAACCCTAACCCTAACCCTAAGTACTACCTTTAAGTTATAGATAACGTAAAGAATAAGAGATAGCTATATAATAGTTTCTTTAATCTCGATTAGTAGATTATATAATAAAGTCTAAAGTACTTTATACTATACTATATAGTTCGATCTAATTATACTACGGCTCTTATTTCCTATCTATATTATATAAAGTACTAAGAGGTTTTAAATAGGTCTTTAATCTTCTTTCGATATATTAATATCGATATTAAACGACTAGAATCTTACGAATAAGGCGTATACTAGATTTAAGGCACTTTATCTCTTAATAATAAGAAAGCCGACGATTATATAGAGATCTTATCTAGGATATATAAAAAGAAGAACCTAAAGAAGTAAGTTAATATACTTAAATAAACGAAGTTATGTAAAGCTAGTTCTCTAGTTTATATAATTACCTCGGCTTACTATACTAATAAGATAAAGAAGAAGTTTAGTATTAACTAGATACTCGTTCTATACTTATAAAGGTAGATTAGAATTACCTTTCTATATCTACTATATAGTACTTAGAGCGTAAAGCGAATACGATATACTATACTACCTTAGTTTATTATAATAGATATAAACGAGAACTACGAAGTTATTAAGATAGATACTTTTAATAAAATCGTAGCGGCTTATTAAGACTTTATATTAGCTTATAACTTACTATTAGAACTTAGTAATAAATATAACGCTATTAGATACTCTTTCTTAGCTACTATAAGTATCGCGGGTTTTAGCTTAATTTTAGATAGTCTTATTAGTCGTTAATAAATAGACGATTTCGGCTTATATTCTATAAAGAAGAGATTTCTAACTAATCTTAATAGTATTAACGATACTATTAAAAGATAGAAGAGAGATACTACGAAGGCGATCTTTAGCGGAATTAACGAAGTTATAGTACTTAAGAAGGAAGCCTTTAGAAAGAAGTAGTTTAAGTACGGCTTATAGACTAATTAAACTAAGTCGTTCTTTCTATATAGAGAGAGGGGATTACCTACTAATCGATATATCGATAATACTAGTAAGGCCGACCTTTTAGCTAACTAAAATAAGTACGATATCGATATTTATAGCGAAGAGGAGAACGAGGCGCGAGCTAAGAAGGTTACTAATTAGCTTCGATAATAAACTATATAAGAGAATAATAAAGTATAAGAATAACTACGGTAACTTAACGAGTTAAACTTTAGCTCTAAGTTATAGGAGTTATTATACCTTATAGACTAGTTATTATTAGCTATTACTACTACTATTATTATTAATTCTAACTTTTCTTAATCGCTAGTTAAGATATTATCTATCGGAACGACTACTCTAGATAGTATAACTATCTAAGAAGATAAGCCGCGACGATAATTAACGCGTCTAAACGTAGATAACTAAGCTCTTATTAAGGGATTATAGCGATCTTAAGACGCTTATACTACCGAGCTATTTAAAGAAGAGAGTAACGATAAAGGTAAGAACGTAGAAGACGATAAAAATAAGAACGTAGAAGACGATAAAGATAAAAACGAAGAAAAGAAGAAGTATATAGAGGAGTAAGATATAATAGTAGTAAACGCGTTTAATAACGCTTTTTCTTATATTACGCGTAGTATATTAGTATTATATTCTAGATTAATTAACTACGTTTATAAAGTGCGTATAAGTTATTATATAATAAGCGACTAATACTTAACTAAGGGTAGTTAATAATAGAGAAGAAAGGAATATCGTAAGATTAAAGAGTATAGTATAAGATACGATAGTTAAGAAAAAAAGGTTAGCCGAGGGTAGCCTTACGATATACTTATAGAACTTAAGTAGTTAACGACTACTTAAGGATAATTAGTAAGAAGATAATATACTCTAATTTTATAATATACGTTTAGTACTCGATTATATTGTCTCTTTAGAGCAACCTTAAATATTATTATACTAGCTTTACGCTAGAGTATCCTCTCTATTTATTATTAAAGCTTAAACGAATATTTAAGCTTAAAGATATCTATAATACGAACTTCGCTTAGTTAATAAATAAAGATCTTTATATTACGAGTAGAATCTAGCGATTATTTTATACTAAGCCTAAAAAGGTTAAGAATAAGAAGAAGCGTAAGGAAGAAGGTATACGTTAGAGGGTATATCTCTTCGCGGTATACGGTTTCGATTTTATAGCGCCTATTCTATTAACCTCGCTTAATAGATACTAACTACTTTTATTACTAAAGCTACTCGAGTAGTATCTAGCTTTATTAGATAATAAGGATTCTACTAATCTTAAACTTTTCGCTTAAATAAATCTTAAACGATCGAAAATAATATTAAATATAATACTAAAGCTAATTAAGTTTATCTATATCCTTATTAAAAGAGGTATTATTAAGTTAATTATAATAGATAGCTATAGGTATATACCTTTAGCCCTTATATTAAAAATCTAGAGACGGATAACGAAGCTAGGCGAGAGGATACTAAGCGCCTTTTAAGCTCGTATTATTAGGGCGAAAGGTCGATAAGAGGCGATAGTAAAAAGTTAAGTAAAAGAACGTTAAGTCTTAATAGAATATTAAGTAAACTAGATAAGAACGTCTTAAGTATTAATAAGGCGAGAAGAAAAAGTAAAAGAATAATTTTAAAATTTTATAGAATTAGTTTAAACGATATAATATATTTAAACGACTATAATACTATACGCGCTAAGAATACTATATCTAAAGATTATAATAGTAATCTATCGGCTTTCTTATTTCTAGTAGATATATACTTTAATATCTCGTTCTATAGGTATAGAGACGGTTAATTAACTATCTTCTCTTATAATTATATACGCTAGCGTCTCGTTCTTTAGGCGTAGACGTATTATATACTTCGATATCTCGTTCTATAGGTATAGGGATAGTTAATCGACTACCTTCTCTTATAACTATATACGCCGGCGTCTTATTCTCTAGGCGTAGGCGTAGTAATAGGTTTTTTAGCCTCTAAGCGCTAGGCGTAGCTAGAGTAATAACGTAAGTAATTTTACTACCTCTTATATTACTTCTTATTAATAAGCCTTTTATAGAGATCGATAGTTATCTTATAATATTAGATAATAATTTACTTCGCTTATCTAGTTAATAACGGTATTATACTAGAGAAAGAATATTATTAATAAAAACTAGGATAGTTATAATAGTATTATTATTTAAATAAAGGTAATAAATATATAATATACGGACGCTCTAGATTCTATAGACTATACTAAGTTAAAATAATAGATTATAAAAGGTATAATAAGCGTAATAATACGTATATATATATAATATAAGCGTAAGTTTTAATAGAAGGGTAAGGATAATTCGATAGAGATACCGAAGATATTAAAATATAATAGGTTCTATAGAAAGCGAGCGTAATAAGCGAAGGTAGGTAGATAAAGCGAGCGTAATAAGTAAAGGTAAGTAGATAAAGTAAGCGTAATAATTCTAATCGAGTATAGTATAGGATAATTATTACGCTCTTAGCGAAGGTAAGGTTTTATATATTAAGATAGCCTAAAACGAGTAAAGGACCTAACTTTTAAATATATATATATATCTATTAAGAGGACGTAGAAAGAAGCGGACTTCAAATCTAAGCTATTTATATATATATTATTACGCCTATAAGAAAAAAGTAAGAAAAGAGGTCGAGACTTAAGCTAAACCGAACCCGTTTTTCTACCCTAGAGGTGCCTATTCGTTTGACGAAAATATCCTAAATTTTGTCCGCGATTCGTGCGTCAAAAGGCATCTGATCGGCAAGCACGACGTATTTAGTAAAGAGGCTGTCGACTTAGGCATTAAACGCGGCTGTAAGACCCGTCGTACCAGGCTAAATCAGCGTCGGTGATGTTAGATAAGTTTTGTCGAGGTACAGAGCAATTTCGAAGGAGTCCCTAATAACTTTGCCAGTCGAGAGGTCTTGAATGGCGGGTAAAGTGTGGTATGGGGTGCCGTCGGGAAGAGTGCGGTTCGCTGGTACACCGAGTTCTTGACGGACTGAGGCGATATCTGGCATATCAATCCATCTAGTTTGGTATGACAAGCGTTTTGCATTCAGTGCGTAGCGAGTTTTCCATGGATTCGGAGCGAAGGTTCGTAGGGGTTGACCTGAAGCAATATCGTAGAAGGTGATGGAATTGGAGGAGGCCATGATTTCACAGTAGCACGAGCGTAGAGAGATAGCTTCAAGTCGAGAAGCGAGCTGTGAATGTAGACGATACAAGTTGTGGTACTAGAGAAGGGAACAACGGCAGCTCTAATATGAGTCTTGATCGATGCACTTGTGTAACCAAGACCCCCGCATTACTACAGGGAATCCGAGAATAGATACAGATTCACGGGATGACTAACGATGTGGACCTCGTGATCAACGTGATAATCCCCACCCCTTGGTATTACTTGATGTTTTGGCAAAAATCTCCACCATGGCGCAGACCTTGTCGGTAGCGCGGGATGTGCAATGTCACAGCTTCCTACCGCTTAACATGAAACATCTGCTCTATTTGCATATTCTGGCCTTGTAGTATTAAAGCACAAAATCGATACAGTGTAGTGATAGGGATATACAACTGCTAGCACTATCTATGAGATCTTGCTTTTCATCTGCTTCTCCTCTTTTACCTCTCTGATCGTGCCACCTCTCCTTAGTACTACGAGATTACCCTAGAGCACGACTCAAACTTCTCGTAAGCTCAACTGGCCATAGGCTCAGTATATACCTGAAAGGTTCGCGTCTTGACGATGATGGGTGCCTTGGAATCTTGTGAAGAGGTCCGGTTCCTCCTGGTCTCATCTATATCGGCAGCTCTTGGTGTTCTCAGCTCGTCAACCTTATCAGACCGACTCATAGACTTCATCATATAGCTCTTGCCCTTATTTCGACTTCCTGGAGCATACTGCGAGCCGGCAACGGTGTCCAAGTTCACGGTGGCTCCGAAATTGCTGTCGAAAGCAGACAAGAAAGGTTTGAGATAACTGAAAGAGGCCGCCATGACGGTGTAGTGCAACACACATTGAGTTGCAATGATCGCGTTCACCATTCCGAACATGTAGTCGGCTTTGTCGAGGGTTTGCTGCAGGTAGACGAGACGGACGATAGTGGGTGCGATAATGCTATGGAAGGTCAACATCACTCTGGTAAAGCTTGTTTGGTATGAGGGTACCCACGGCATACGCGTAAAGAATGCGAATATGACCTTCGCCTTTGCGTCGATACTTATCTGGAGCAAGTATACTATATTGCTAGCTATGGCAAAGACGAGGCATTCAATGAGCAGACTTATCGTTTCGACGACTGCCCAACGAGGAAACTGAAGAGGATCAGCCATATATGAACTTCAACAGTACCAGGGATCATACCAAGTCGGAGCATTGACCTTTAGTATTGGGAAGCCAAGGAGCCGAGAGATTGCAACGAAGAGCAATCGTCAAGATTGATACCACTGCCCATACCAGAATGACTGCGGCTAGAATATTGCACGGGTATTTGTATCGTTTGACAGAGCCGGTCAGTCGCTTGATGAGGCAAACCGATGCTGCCTTCGAGAATGCTAAGGCAAGGATGTAGAGGATATCCGCTGCATAGATCGCCTGAGAAGCACGGTGTAAACATCATGATTGTCCCTTGGTTTGATGCAAAAAGAACGGACCTTCGAAGCACTATCGACACCATTCTGCCCGATCAGAGTTTGTCTCTTCCCGAAGCCGTGACTAACCGCAACTAGCACGGCACCTGAAGATGCTATGGCAAAGGACTGCTAGACTAATTAATCGTTGGTTCTTGTACTGGGAACACGCCCGCGGAGAGCAATAGACCTTACCGACGATACAACGATTGCTAATTCTTCGAGGCCGACTGCGCTCCTGAGATTGGCCTTGCTGAGGAGTCGAACAACCAGGACTGACACAGTCCATGCAACCGCAACAGCTGTCACAATCACCAAAAGGCCAGTATGGTCGTCTTGTGTAATGTAAAAGCGAGGTCCTGCGGTATCAATCATCTCGCATGTACTTCGGATTTCTGAGGAAGATAAAGCTGCAGAAAATCATTGATCAGCTCCATTGTGTCGCCTTAAGTCGTGCATGCAACAAGGAAGGGGTTCTTCCAGTGCGCATTGTGGCCGAGGTAATTTGGTAGGACGTGCATGCTGCGAAACCACGATGGCTTGCGGTACTAGTCAACAACAAGACACGATCATGAGTTTCTCGGCTACGACACAGGGAGTGGAGGCTAGGCTCGCACGCGAAGCATGGCCGCTAGTACTTTCCGCAGGATTGCTTCCGTGTCCCCGTGATGTAGTGCAAGGATTGCCCCGTTGTGGATGCGGGCCGAGCTCGCGAGACTTGCAGATCATTCGTCTGTCGACAGTAGACGAGGTTGCATCAGTCCAGCCATGTGATGAGAAGCATGAACTAGGATGAGAAAGAGCTACAATATGTGATAGGAGCTCTGCTAGTAGGTATCAGCCACAAGCCTTGGTTCAGAACGAGAAGTAGGAACAAGTTTCATGTTCTAAGATTGACATCTAGGCTACGTCTCGTAGTATGCATCGACCGCCATGAAGGTGAAGTCGGCACGTCTGACTAGGGCTCATCGGAACAAGACTAGAACGCAAGCAGTTTGTTTCAGCGAACCTTCATCACGGACCTATGGTTAGCAGGTCGCTTGCGGGTTGCGTCCGCCCTGAGGATTGTCCCTTGGCAGCTGTACTTTTCCTGACCGCATTCCCCACGGGCTGTATGCAAATAGCCTTTAGCTAGACCCGCCCAAAAGCATCGCTTCGGAGACTTACAGAACAGCCACAACCTGTCTAACAAGACGTGGTGCCAACCACTGAAGTGCCGTGATGTCGAGCCAGCACGTGTCGAAGGAATGTTTTCATGCAAACAACACGCTCACAGAGGCTCAAAGGCTTATTGGTCGGCTTCAAGCTCTATCAGTGCAAGCGACTCTGACTAGTAAACATCGATCTTAACAGTATCAGTGCCAAGTAGGTACACTAAGGCACGGACTTGCATCCAAATCGAGGCAGTCCTCACTGTTACAAACTAATTACCGAGACAGGGAGCGGAACCTCGTGCAAAGCCTCGGTGTCTAGACTTCTTGACCCTGAATCAGTAGGTCGCGCTCGATGACCCGCAATCTCAACCGCGGGCCAAACAGGCCAAAGGCAACAATGGCTCTGCCGCCATACGTATCTACTTCTCTCTGCTCTTCTTCTCGAGTTCTTGCTTCATCTCGCCCAACTGCAGTCCTTTCTTCCTCCTGAGCTTCTACTTTGCTGAGTTCGATTCATTCGCGACGACTATATTTACTCGCCTGGCATGGCAACCGAACCTCACACAATGGACAAATCAATGTCCGCCAACGTTCACGAGAGCATTGAACCCGTGAACCGCAGCACTACATCCTGGGAAGATCTCGATTATGTCGCCAAGGAGGGTTTCACCATGCACGACCAGAGGGACATGCAGCGTATGGGAAAAAAGCAAGAGTTCCGGAGAAACTTTCGATTTTTAACGACGGTCGGCTTCACTTGCTGCGTTATGGGTACATGGGAAATTCTCATGACCTCTAATACACAAGCCCTGGTTGCTGGCGGCTCGGCCGGCCTGTTCTGGTCCCTCGTTTGGTCGTACTCTGGACAGACTTTTATCGTTCTGTCACTTGCCGAGATGTCGTCCATGGCCCCCACAGCTGGCGGACAATACCACTGGGTTTCTGAGTTTGCGCCGGAACAGTATCAGAGGATACTAAGCTATCTATCAGGTGAGTCGGTCGCTTGACCTTCGCAAAGCTTGCTGATAGATGTGCAGGTTGGCTTTCCGCTATCTCGTGGCAGAGTATTGTGGCTCTAGACTGCTGGCTCGTCGGCCTCATCATACAGGGCTTGATTGTCATCAACAATGCAGACACCTATACGCCTACCAGCTGGCAAGCAACGCTTTTGATATTCGTCTCTGTCATCGGAGTGGCGTGTTTCAACGTCTTTGGCGCCAAGCATCTTCCATATGCCGAAGGTGTCTTTGTAACGGGCCACTTTCTAGCATTCTTTCCCGTCATCATTGTGATTCTCGTGCTAGGCCCGAAGCGAGATGCCCGCGAAGTGTTCCTCGAGTTCAGCGACAACGGCGCCAATTGGTCGAGCGTGGGTCTGGCAACATTAGTCGGCCAAGTCAGTGCCATGTTCAGTGTTCTTGGTGAGTAGAGGGATTGATGATGTGAGAGTAGTTGGCTGACCAATGCAGGATCTGACTCGGTCGCTCATATGGCTGAAGAAGTTGAGGACGCCGGTGTCGTCGTTCCGCGAAGCATGATATGGTCCTTCATCCTCAACATCCCTTTCACATTCGGCATGGTCATCTCCTATCTTTTCTGCATGCCGAGTGTGGCAGATGCAGTTGCACACCCGACTGGGTTCCCTTTCATTTATGTTTTTGAACAGGCAACCGGCAGTGTGAGAGGTACGACAGGGATGACAGTCGTCCTCTTGCTCCTCATCATCATGATCACGATCAGCGCAATGGCTTCAACTTCTCGTCAGACTTTCGCATTTGCGCGTGATAATGGTCTGCCATTTGGCTCCTGGCTTGGACAGGTAAGCTAGGGCTGTCAAATCCATCGCTGCTGACTTGGGTGCTGACAAAGGTTTAGGTGCACCCCAAGTGGCATATCCCAGTCAACTCCATCATTTTCACTGTCATCTTCAGTTTCGTCATGGCCTTGATCAACATCGGAAGCACCGTCGCCTTCAATGCCATGCTTTCCCTTTCCACAGTCGCTCTCATGGCCACTTACGTTATCTCCATCGGCTGCGTTACGATCAAACGCATCAAGAAGCAGCCACTACCTCCTGCTCGCTGGTCTCTGGGTCGTGCAGGCTTGCCCGTCAACTGCATCGCGATGCTATACGCCTGCTGGGCCTTCTTTTGGAGTTTCTGGCCTAACTCCCACGATGTCGTCGCTGAGAACTTCAATTACGCGTGTGTAATATTTGTGGGGGTGATGGCTTTCAGTACACTCTGGTATTTCGTCCACGCTAGAAAGTCCTATGCCGGCCCTGTATCGACTGTTGAGGGCAGAGGAAGGAGCATGGAGGAACCGATCGAATACATCAAGAGCTGAATTGGCAGGCCGTGAGACCAAACCAGATTTCGGCAAGAAGTGGTATCTGGCCAGCCAATCTCGGTCTTTGAAAGGGATGTTTCGGTGGGCGTTCTTCTGTAAATGAGTCACGACAATCCCGGCGGAGAGAGCTTCAGATTGATGCAGTCCGGTCTGGGTAGTGGGAGCTGCTTTGAATGTCACAGTGGAGTTGGCTATAAGTACCTGGTATCAACTTCGCGGTATTGTTGCGTCGCGCGAAGTTCTGTGCTCGTAGATAGCAGAGAGCAAACGCCGCTAATCAGTCTTGCATGACGGAAACTCCTCTGCTACCGCTCGCGCAACCCAAAGTACGCAGACGGCGTATTGGTCACATCCAAGATAGTATATTTCAAAGTCGACCAAGTATGCCTCATACCTGAAGAGAACGACGCGATCTAGAGAGCAGCATGTCCATGCGTCTCAAATGGCAAGCCGAAGCACACAACGCCTACACCCATCCACATAGCAGCACTAACGTAAATAGGTACAGCAGTGAAGTTGGTGTAAACCCCTATGAGTGCCGCCATCAGCCCTCCAAATCTTAGCAGAGTTGCCGCCTGTCCTGTGCCTAGGCCTCGGTGAGGTCCTGGAAACGATTCCGGGGTGAATGCATACATGATGGCATACATGAAATTCCCAAGAAGGCCAGTGATACAGGAGAATGCAAGATTGCCAGCAGGAGTCTTCGCCGCCGTATAAGCAACGAGGAAGATACCGGTAACAATGGCGGATATGCCCATAGACCATCGACGGCCTAGACGAGTCTGGACGGCAAACGATGCCAAGACTGGACCAAGGAAGCCAACGACGGATGTGATGCAGTAGCTGCGGTAGGTGGCACTGAGCGAGTCGTTTGAGGAAAACTTCTGCGCCAAATATGTGGGAAGGAAATTGAAGTAAAGTGGGTACGCAATGCCGACAGTCAGCCAGATGAACCAGATGAGTGTAGTATGTTGTGCAAGCTTCCTATTGGAGAATAGGGTTTTGTAGTTCGCGCCTTTAAAATCCTTGAGATTCTCTTTGATGATTTCGCTGCGAGACAGTGCTTGGAATTGGTTATCTGCAGTTGGCGTGAAGCCGAGCTTAGTGTCGATCTCTCGGAACATCTCGATCGTAAGAGGCTCGGGGCGCTTGTTCCGACGCGCAACATAGTTGACCGATGCGACAGCCTGAACATCGCGACCTTTTGACAGCAGATAACGCGGCGATTCTGGCAACTTGAAGATGAGGATGCGGATGAGACCAAACGCGATGGCGAGCGCGCCCAAGGTTATGAGGATGTAACGCCTGCGTGACGATTAGTCAATGCACGTTTGTGTTGACAGAGAACTCACCATCCAATATTTTCGCTCAGCGTGCAGCTCTCTGGGGTCGAATTTGTCACGCAAGAGAAATTCGCCAGGAACACCCACGCTATGAGGGACACGATGACTTGGGCAAAGTTCCACCATGCTGAGAGTGCTGTGAGCAGGTACTGATGGTGTCCAGGAAGAAATTCCAAGAAGATGATTGAGTCCACCGGGACATTTCCCCCGGCCGCAGTGCCGATTATAAACCACAGGAAGCAGAATACACCGAAGTTGGTGACGCCAGCAACGGCACAAGCGAAGACACCACCAATCAAAACAGTAGCATTGAAAGCCGGGTTCCTGCCAATGAAGTCGCAAGAGATTCCCCAGAACAAGGCACCAAAAATGAGACCGACATAGTATGCCACAGAGCTGAAGGCGACGTGTTCAATACCCTGGAACTCGAGAACAATGGCAGGCTGTACTGAAGGTAGACCTTGTGACCAGCTATAGGTTGTCAGTGACGATTGCTACAAGCAATCTTCCGTACGTACAAGTTGTCCGTGATCCAGCCAAAACCAGTTACCACAAAGAGCTCCCATTGATATCTGCCCATACCAATCTCTTCCATACATCTGCTCACGAGCTCTGATTTCAGCCGGTAACGGTCAGTCACTGAGCCATTGTAGAATTCTCGGTTGGCCTTGTCGTCAACTTCGTCGAGGGCGTCCATATCGAACGAATGCATCGGCTGTCTATCATCTGGGACGTTGCTCTCCGTCGGAAAAGCTTCAGCAGTGCTGGACTTGGCTGTTGGTTTCATATTGACGGTAGTAACAGGAGCTGGCGCAATGCCACTTCTCGGACGAAGCACTGGTAGTGGAGCGAGTACTGATACCGGGGATCTGTAGAAGCGATGAACCGATCTCTACTTTCGCGAACCAGGCATTGACTGGCCAGATACTAGGCCTATGGATAGGTGACTTCTAGGCAGAGTGCAGCTAGCTATGAGACGCTGATGGCGCCACTCAAGCAATTGACTCTTAGCTGGTCCTGGACCTCACTATTGTGAAAGCTGAGGATTAGCTAATTTGGGAGAAGACGCACAACCTGTTAGCGACAATGCAGAGTCATCGGCGTCCAGAGTGAGGCAGTGGTTCAAAAGTCCCGTGGGAAGCTCAGGCACGAAAAGCACAGCACATAACCACAAGCGATAATTTTCAGCACCTGTGATGAGAATCAGCACAAGAGGACATCGATATCCTGAGAGTCGAGACCCTCGAAGTCGTGACGAATGGATCTACATGCTCCGATGTTCGCGATTGAGTTTAAGCAATTTTTATGCAGCTAAAAATGCGCTTTGAGCGACAACGACTTTCCGTAGCCAGTGGAGAGACGAGGATTCCCAGGAGGCTGGCCACGTTACGGCTGACATGCGTCCATAGGTAAGCTGCGTCTCGATAGGGAGTTTGGCCCAATAAGCGACGATTGCACACGCAGTAGGTGCTAGATAGAGGTTACTGGCTTGAGAGTATGACCGATTGGTAGTTGAGCAACTGCAGAAGCAGCGCGGCCAGTGAGATGTCGTTGGCCGTTTGACTCTATTGACATTGTGCTCGTGCTAATGTTCTAGGACTCGACCTGCAGAAAGGGTATGCAAGCCTTTTCTACCAGCTTGACCGTAGCTACAAACTTGCAGGATTGTCTTGCTTCTGCCGTCCTCGTACTCGTTCTGCTCTCATCTGTTTGGAAGTTCTTCGTATGCCCTGACAACTTCGCCTGCGTGTTCGAGCATCTTGCGCCCCAAATATCGTTGGAGGGAGGAACGACCGACGTGAGCGGAACTCTACGACTCCATGCTAGGTCGTGCCGGTCTGGCTATTGCAAGGATACTCCAGGAAAGCTCATGTCTACCAGCATATGCGTGCCAGTGTCAAGGCATCCAGTTGTTTGACTTGTCGTCTCATCTCTTGCTTGTTTCGAATGACAGTGAAATTCTGGCCATAGTAGGTTGATCGGAGCCTTCTTCCGACCCGTCCTCCGCAAGGGTCTACCATTGTGCCTCCAGGGTTGTCAGCCGCATGACTGCTCAAAGTGGGGATAGTTGTATCTTCGCACACGGCTCGACGTCCCGAAAGTCCAGCAGCAGGCGTCCACGCAAGCTGGTAGTTCTCCTTTGGTGTCAAGAGCGCGGGCATGCAGTCTCGACCGCACTAGATGCTGCTGGTTGCTTCATGTATTTGTGCTAGCGACGAGGTCTAAACATGGTCGGAGTTTCTCCAGGATCCTTTTTATTCTTCTCCTGATCCAGCAGGCTGTTCGCAATGTGTTCGAGGCGCAGGAGGGTCTGCAGGGAACCCCGGTGGATGGTAGTGCAGTCTAGAATGGTAGCTCTTTTGTTACAGGTATGATCCAGGGACGGGGTCCGGCGAAAGGCCCAAAGGCCCTCGAAGAAGCTGGCTTGGGAGATCGCTTGACATTAACGATAAGTGTAGAGGTGAGGGCCGTGATTTCGTTCAAGGCTTAGGCAGCATCGTGGTAGACGTCTCGGCTCACGAACGGCCGCTAGGTTGTGTTAAGTGATCGACAGAGAAGGTTCATCCTGATCACTCTACTCGAAGGAACAGTCTGGCCAAGTCAGAGGAAGCCAGCGAGGTGAGAACGAACATGACCTAATCGGTAGATGAACGCTGTGTCGGCTATAAATGCACCTGTTGCCCAGCGAGCAGGCCTAGGCGAGTAGAATCTTTGGTGGTTTTCGGGAAGCTGCGGCGAAATCTAGGGCGGATGATGTCGGCGGCTTCAGCAGCCTCAGCAGGTGAGCTCGAGCATCATTCAACCTGCCAACATGCTGCGGCCTCGAGTCGTTCTTCTTCCTGGTTGCTGGCTCATTTTCACTTGTGGACTGCCTCCAGACTGGGCTACTGCCTTTCCAACACCTCCGCTGAGCATGCAAAAAGAGCTATCGTATACCTGATGCCAGTACCAGAGGAACCGTTGAGGAGCCTGATCACGACATAACGCATCCACGATTCGAAACCCTCTTTAGAGAAGGACACGCATTGAGACAGGATCAGGAACAAACGGCTGCTCTGGTCAAGAAATGTTGCACACATTCGATAAAAAGGGCCTCACCAAATGTGCGCCCTGCCGCATTTGGTCTCTCGACACGGCTTTCCACCGCTTCACACATCGCTGAGCGTTGAAAACATAGGCTCAGTTCGACATCGTCCGCGGCATACACACTGTGGCATCCTTCTACACGGCCTGTCCACCCTTCGCACCATCAAACCGGTCGTCGATAGCACAACAGCGTCCGGACCCCATGCGATGACCATCAAGCTCGCTACGTGCGGAAGAGGAGAAGGCGCAATCGATGGCAGACGTCGTAAGGCAGACAGCATACAGCACCACTCATAACGTTGGTTCTTCCTGTCTTACCCTATCCACGATTTGAATTTCACCATCTCACATGCTTGTCAACCGTGACAGCACACGGCATCCGATGTCTCTTCACGCTCATTGAATACATGCTCTACATGGCCGTGTCGCAGGTTCCAATCTAGTATGCACATTGCTAGCAAGAAGAACAGCATCTACCTGGCGAGACGCAATTCTCCACATGTGAATGGAAGAGGTGGCTCTGAGTCATATTCGATGTCCTTCATTGGCATCTCAGAAGCCCTCAAGGCTGCCGCACGGTGAGGCATCTGGTTTCCAAAGACGTTCGTCATCAATCTGGGTTCACCCAGACGTTGAGGATCGTCTTTGACCCGGGCATTGCAGCTGCTACTGCCATCGACATACGCACCAACCGTGGCAGACCACTCAGTCCAATCGCCTGATGTACACCCAACACTAGACTTCCAATGCTGAGTCCCAGTCGGCGAGTGGGGTTTGCCGAAAGGCAGCTAGAGCAGCTTCAAGTCTTAGCAAGCGCACGCAGATGAACCGATATCCCACAGCTCCCGCAACCAAACACGTCTAGATTCACAGCCAGAGTACGTGATGAACAACATCAGCACACCGTCACGAGACAACTACACGGATATAGGCAAACCAGCTGGAGCAAAACGAGTTGGTGAGCAAGTTCGAGCTTGTGTTGAAACCACGATTCATGTGAACGCTATCACCGTCAATGGCCTCCTCGTAGGGAAGGCAGGGTGGCGGAAGCAGTCTGTGGTATTGAGATAGCTAGGATAGGGACCCAACCGGAGGAAACTCACAGCTGTCGCCAGTACATAAACAGCATGAAAGAGTAAGCTACGACAGTCGAGCATGTTATTTTGCCGTCACCACTCCCACTACGGCAATGCTAAAAATATGCTCGTCCACTTGCTGCCAGTGATGGGTCCACCAACGCTGCTTATCTCTCCGTCACGTTACACAGTGTCGGAACCCCTCAAACCCTCCTCTTCCCTTACCACGTCTGCGGCACCGACGACAGTATCGCTCTGAACACCTCTACCTTGCCACGTCTGCGACACCGACGACAGTATCGCCCTCAACTACCTCTATCCGAGATATTCTTCGTAGACAGGACAATCCATAGATATGGTTTGCGCACCCGCACCCGCTACAATACCTGCCTTGGTAGACAAGGTTCCAACCTGGGGCAGCTATGAATACCGCAAAGCCCTTCGACGCGCCCTCCAAAAGGCCGAGCGTCGGGGGGATAAATTTCATGTTCTATCACGCAGCATCAATATCGAACCGCCGTTGGAAGAAAAACCTCTTAAAAGTCGCCGACGATGTTGCTTCTTGCTCGTCGAACGGCCTGCACCCGTGCCCGAGCTGTCGGAAGAACAATGGGCCCGACTCAGATCGTTTTTAGCATACCACTTCTTCGGCCTCAACTGGCACGTGGTCAAAATCGCAAAACATCTCAGGGACAATCACAATATCAAAGTCGATCGCCAACAGCTGATGCGTAAGATGATGGGAGAATGGGGCTGGGATCAGCAGAAATTTCGAAAGATGCGCAGGATGCTGCAAAAGCTATGAAGGATGTGGCCATGCTGCACCGAAACGAAGCCTGTTGGACCATGTCCCGGACACCTGCGAGCATTGATTGGTGCGAGGGTGTGGCTAACAGTGGCTAACAGTGGCTAACAGTGGCTGAGTGGCAGTGGCAGTGGCAGTGGCAGTGGCAGTGGCAGTGGCAGTGGCTAAGAGAAAATCCATTGTATTGAATACCTGATACCGACATTGCAAAGCTGATTCGCTTCTAGGCTGTCTGAGTTGATCTCGTTGAGTCTATTGAGGATGCGTCGTTCGCTGACTCGAAATTTGTTCCCATCCATGCCTGTCAAGCCTTGCCCTTCATGCCTACCAGAAGGAGAGAAATTCTAGAAGCGCTGCTAAGCGGGCAACACTGTTGTGATGGACAGTTCGAATCATTCGGTTGCGCCGCAAGCGGCACGCCACCAGCTGACGAGCTCGTAACGCTTTCTCCTCGAACAGCTGCTGTCGAATGTGGAAGAGGGAGTAACAAGCACCGGCTGTGGACTGCCAGATGTCGAGTGGTCGAATTCACAGCCCATGTCAGTGTCCCTATGTATGTGGTATGCGCTATCATACCACTGCAAGATGGCTAGACTCCTATTTCCGACACTGACAGGCCCTAGTGCTGGACTAGGGAGAACTCCATTAATACACAAGTGCCCATCTCGAATATTTGCGTCCCCCAAGACGAGTGGCCAGGGTCGGCTAATATCTTGACAACATTAGGTCGTGTCCTCAAATCATGGAGTGTCCCGTCGTTACCATTCCTGGGAGGCTCATGCCGCGTCAGCCAAGTAACAGCAATTAGCCAGCTAGTCAGTAGGGATGTGCTCCGCACAGCAGTTCCACAAGGGTCAGGAGATCCGGGTAAACGCAGCCCTGCACGGAGCGTATACCGACCTCTCCTTGACTCGGTGCGCGATCGAAAAAAATGACACCGCTTGGTAGACCGTCCGGGTTTGCGGCAGTCAAGAGTTTGGCAAAACGAGGCTCCGCCATGATGAAATGGTACAGCCAGAGCTAATGACAATGCGGAACATTTACAAACCACCCCGTACGGGCGCAAAAGAACTACCACGTACTATGGGGTAAGTGGGGTGTGTGGATTATGAATTCAGCCTGAATATGATCCTACGCCACTTGATTCGTTGACAAGAAATGCTACCCTATTGCAGTCCGGGGTTTGGTCTCTCCACTAACACGCCACAACCGCCTGAACCGATAAATCTAAGAGACAGTTTATAAGCAGCGTGCACAGCACATAGTGAGCGGCTCTTCCAGGAACAAAGTCTTCTCAAACACTGACCCGATCTATTGCTGTTCTAGCTGTCAGAATGGCACCCGCAGGCGAATCGCAAGGCTTGTCGGCCAAACGAGCCCAGTTTGCTGGTCCGTCTGGCCTCAAAGGCATCATCCACAATGGCAAGACATCAGCAATTGCAACTTTTGCAGCCCTCGGTGGCTTTGTGTATGGGTGTAGGTCTTTGGCAAGCAATGAGTAGCAGCATGCATTGACTAACTCGGTCGTTCAGACAATCAGGGAATGTTTGGTCAGGTGCTGACGATGAACGCGTTCATCCAGCGAGTGAGTTCCTTCAGCTACGACGTCCGGGTCTCTACTAAACAATTTCTAGATCGAACCGTACTACAGTGGATCCACCGGAATTCAACAGGGCCTTTTAACGTCTATTCTCGAACTAGGTGCATGGCTAGGAGCCTTGATCAACGGATGGCTAGCTGATGCGGTAGGACGACGTCTGACTGTGGTCATTGCCTGCGCTGTTTTCACAGTCGGTGTGATTGTACAGGCATGCACTGTCAACAAGGACTACGTCCTCGCTGGGCGTTTTGTGACTGGAATTGGTGTTGGAGCCTTCAGTATGCTGGTTCCTCTGTACAACGCAGAGTTAGCTCCACCAGAAGTTCGTGGTGCCCTTGTGGCTCTCCAGCAGTTGGCCATCACATTCGGAATCATGGTCTCCTACTGGATCGGATACGGGACGAATTTCATCGGTGGTACAGGAGAAAGCCAATCTGATGCCGCCTGGTTGATACCTATCTGCATCCAGCTCATACCATCAACGACCTTGGCCGCTGGCATGATACTGTTTATGCCCCAAAGCCCTCGTCATCTAATGAATCGCGGGCGCGAAGAAGAGTGCTTGGCAACACTAGCACGACTACGAAGCAGCACAACGGACGACTTGAAAGTGCGTGTGGAATTCCTCGAGATCAAGGCCGCACGCGAATTTGAGCGACTTCGTGTCGTTGAAAAGTTCCCCCAGTATCAAGATGGGAGCTTCAAGAGCAATTTCATGATTGGCCTCTACGACTACATGTCTCTGGTCACCAACAAGTCAATGTTCAAGCGAACTGTCATTGCGGTACTTGTTATGGTCTTCCAACAGTGGAATGGGGTAAGTCGAAACGTTCGTGCGTTGGAACGCTTGTGCTAACGGTGCCTACAGGTTAACGCAATCCTTTACTACGCGCCCTTCATCTTCGCTGGCTTCGGACTCAGTGGCAGGACCACTTCCTTACTCGCGACCGGCGTTGTTGGCATCGTAATGTTCTTAGCAACCATCCCTGCCGTTCTATATGTTGATCGCTTTGGCCGCAAAGTAATTCTCATCGCTGGCGGGATTGGTATGGCTTGCTCCCACTTCATTGTGGCCGGTATCACTGGAGCCTACGGCGACAATTGGCCCGAACACAGAGCAGCTGGCTGGGTTGCCGTTGTTTTCGTCTGGTTTTATGCAATCAGCTTCGGCTTCAGTTGGGGACCTGTGGCTTGGATCATTATCAGTGAAGTCTTTCCTCTCGGTATGAGGGCTAAGGGAGTCAGTCTTGGTGGATCGGCGAATTGGCTAAACAATGTGAGTGCTCTAAGACCATAAAGTTGAATCTAGTGCTAACAGACCTCTCTAGTTCGCGGTTGCTGTCTCTACATCCTCCTTCATCTCCGCTTCACAATTTGGAGCCTTTGTAAGTTCTGTTTCTTCTTAGTCTTGTTTCTGAGCTTTCTGTAATCGAGACAAACAATACCGCAGACTCGTTTCATCCGAACGACCTAAGTATCTAACGATGCAACAGATATTCTTCGGCGCCGTCACTACTGTGGGTGTCATTTGGGTATATTTCTTTGTAAGTCTTAACTCTTCAGCTAATTATGAAACCTTAAGCTCATTGATGCGCCGTACAGGTCCCGGAGACAAAAGGTCGAACGCTCGAAGAGATGGATGAGCTTTTCGGCGAGGTTGGGTTTGCTCAAGCCGACAAAGAACGCAAGGAGAGGATCGAAAGAGACGTCGGACTTACAGCTCTTCTGGATGGTTCTGACACCATGGGGGATGGGAAATCGGATGCAGGGTCAGGGTCCGACAAAAGAAATGGTGAATTTGTAGAAAAGGCGAATTGAGAAGACGTAATGGCGTTGTCTTACGACGATCACTAATGTACCCGAGAATTCAGAATTCAAAATTCAAGTAAGTGTCGACCAAGAATGTACCAAGCATCTAGCAACACCTTGCCGCTGCAAAAAGGCTTGGATAGTCTACGCTGGATAGTAACGCAGTTTTTTCTCGCAATGTCATTCGTGTGAGCGTGCCTTAACTCGAGATTTTCCCTACCATCCTGAATTTCTGCGTCTTGCAGACATGATAGACACCCAATAGTGGGATATAGCTACAAAGCTCGGACAGAATCCGAGTTTGCTTCACTATGTCGAACGAGAATGCGCTTACATAATACTGCTAACCACACTGATATGATTTGTGACTGGTCCTGATTATATTGGTCCAACGTCGACACTCTTTCGGGTTCTTGGATTCGACGCCAACCTCAAGAGATACCTCGATAGTGGGTCTGACCTACCAGCAGGCTTCTCGAATGAGCAGATTTCGATTTGTATACAGACATATTTGGACTCCGATTGACAGGCGAGCTATACATGTAATATGGGTACTATAAATGATTTACACCAGTAGGCGACTGTTCATGCTTTGACTGACAGGACTGCAGCGTCCCTTTTCTAGAATGGGACTACATCGGGCTGGTAGTTTGCAAGGCCAAGCCTCGACTTGATCTTGGGCATACGAACAGGTATCACCTGCGCCTGACTCTCAGCGCATATACATCCCTCGCTACAATTGACACCTCGTTGCTGATAGTCGTTGATTCTTCTCCTACCTTTGAGATGGTGGTTTGACTGTGGCAAAGGGTTCTTCCGCGCGGAAAGGATCACGCCAAGGCCACAGCTGATCCATCCTCCGAACCTTTACTAGTACTCCAAATCTCGGATTGAAACACAATCCGCTAGGCCATAGACTCTTCTACATAAGATTGCTCTTAAATGCATTCTCCAATCGCCTTCTAGCTGCAATAAGTCGGGATTGTCATGTTTCCAGTGACTATTGATGATAGATATCACGAAAATCAATCATCGATGTCTACGACAGACAACATAGACACTATCTATGTCATTTGAGCACAACTCATCGAGCTCATCTTCAGGATTCTATGTGACGCAACAATTAGCTCTACCCTAGTCACTCACAACCAACATCCGAGCAGTAGGAAATCAAGCAACTTCCAGGCTGCCTTGCCTCATCGAGAATAGCGCGGCAGCGGTGATTTTCCAAGCATCTCCGACGCCACAAACGCAATTTTGTAACGCTGACGTACGGGCGGAATTACTGTATCAAAGTCAACAGTACTTTCACTTCGTTTTAGATGAGCACTAGCCATAACGAGTCAGTAGAAGTTTGAGAATATGTCGATCAGGCGTACGACAGCGGCCGATGGCAGGTGCGAGGATCATGAAATTGTGGATGAATACTTACCATGTCCTCACTGTCGTACTTTCGTTGGGTTGGTCAATTCCTCCTTTTTTGCCGCCAAAGACAACATTCCCCATACACAAGCCTCACAGCTGACTTCCGCCCAGGATGAACACATCATGATCCTTGGCATCACCCAAGGGTGGGAAGGGGCTAGGATATCGCCAGGATTTGACAGTGGCTGGGAGAAGCATGCCGAATTTGATGCCAGCGTCAAAGAATCTTTGAGACCCCTCGAAAGGCTGGTAACCTACCTTGCTCGACTCTGGGGGCGTTATGATACAGGACCTTCGGAGGAGAAGGATCTCAGTATCTTACCAACCTTTTTGCACCCCATGCCAGCTCAACTGAGGATCGAACACGACGTAGGCATTGACATATCACCATTCCCAGCCTTTCGGGAAAAGATCATCCTTGGGCCACACCGGTACCGAGCGGACAACTTTTGGCAACGCTACGTACAAGACTTCCGCTTCGTATGGCCACATGAGTTTGATGCCGCCTTCACTGAAAACGACCAGACCAGAATGTTCGAGTTCACACCACAATTCCGCCAACATTTCTTTGATGCTAGCTGCTGGACAATGCTCAGCGACTTCTTCGATGATTTTCCTGAGCTCCATGGTGACGCTAAGAAGTTCGAACCTCAGTTGATCACCTACAGGAATCGCAGGATGTTATGTGGCACTGGTACGCCCTACTATGCACAGTCGAGGCGGAAGAGGAAGCGTAGCCCGACGCCCGTACCGTCGCTTCCTCCAGCTCCGTCCCATGTTTCAGAGAAAGCCGTGGAGGAAGGCGCGGAAGAGGGCACAAAGTCAGCCGCGGCAGTTTCAATTACTCCATCACAATCACAGACGTCGACAACCTCTTCAAACGAGGATCAAGGCACAGAAGGTCAAGGCACAGAAGGTCAAGGCACAGAAGGTCAAGGCACAGAAGGTCAAGGCAACGAAGGTCAAGGCACAGAAGGTCAAGGCAACGAAGGTCAAGAGACCCAGTTTCTTCTTCACGGGCTGCTGAACGCTATGAGGCACAATGACGACTCCATGGTCGGTGATCTCCTGCTATCGTTTCGAAACGGTGATTCAGCGCAAAATTTAGCCGTCAATCTTAGAGAGAATTTCGAGAGTCTACAAACCAGGGGCCTAATGTCTGGCGTGTACCTTGAGGACGACGTACTTCTGGGGGTTGCGAATGGTATAGGCGACCAATCTAGCTCGGAGCTCAGTGAATCGAACAAGGATGGATGAAGATGGCCAGTGCTGTCCCGTGGTCTTCACCCCCATGATGACGCACCTCACATGTCGCCGCAAGCGGTTCTCCAGTTCGCCACGCTGACGATATTCATTTACCTTAGTATTTCGCAGTAGGCCTGTGGCATAGGGACAGCTACTTGTCAATGCAAATCTCCTCATCTCTCCAGCTACGCAGTGATGACCCTGGGTGTAGGTTATCAAGATTTCTGCGTTACGCCATCGGCCGGTCAAGATTCCGCTGCACGAAGTGGTGCTAAGTATGTGTTTTGTGCACAGTGGGGTCCAATTCTTTGATACCCTATCGTCGTCGGTCGTTCCATATCTAGGCTCAAGTGGCTCAACATTATGCGAGATAACCTCGACGACTCACAATGCAGTGCGCACTGGCTCAACGAGCCCGGCCGTATTCTCGCTCGCAATTCAGTCAAGTGGTAACAGCAGAAATTCATGGCTCCTTGAAGAGCTGGAGTCGACTTTCTCGATCATGTATGTTCGGCCAATAGTTTGACTAGCTACTCTTATTTCTAGGAATGGACGTGCTACAACAAAGCTGCTCTGCAACCATGTTACAGTGTCAGCGACCTGATCAGATCAGATCAGACGTCCAGGATCCCTATTATCTTGCTATGGCCAGGTCTGGCATTTGCCATCATCCACTATGATGGCAGATCCTGTCAGTCTAAGAGGTGCTGGAACGAGACTTAGCCAAAACTTAGCCAAAACTCGGTCCCAGCTCTTGCTGCATCACACCGCACACCAGTGCAAGATGTTGTGCTTGAGGACAATGCTTAGCTGCCTGCTTTGTATCGAGTACAATGCGAGGAACAAAGGAATAGTACAACGTTAGCATCATCACAGTCACTCTAACTTGTGCAAGTGAAGGCAACCATTGACGTTCAGGAGCCTAGGTTTAAGTATTGACGTCGTGCTCGCACGCTGCATGTCGCAAATGAGCGTCTTGTGTCCCTCCCGTTGAGATCTGACCATCACCTTCAGCCATTCATTCGACTTTGCCTATCGTTGAGTCACCCACCAGGTGTTCATAGCTCATAGGTCTGGCCCCAAGTTCTCCAATACCACTCGCCCTCAACGCCGCCAGCATGTCCGAGATGTACAGCTCTCTGATCGTGCAGCCTCGAAGAATGATCAAGTCCTTCTTCGGAGCCCTACTCCAATACCTTGCAGGAGAGCTATCACGTTACTTACCTGTCACTGCAGAAGGAACACGACCGTCTCTCAACATCTCAGGTCATGACTCACTACGTGTCGTTCCCGGCGCATGGCCTGGAATGTATCACGATCTTGCCAGCGCACGCATCCCAGCACATACATCTACTCTCACCTTTGATGATACGCTCCATGACGAGATACTAGCCAGAATCGCGCGCGACATACCAGGAGCGTGGCCTACCGACTGCGTTCAGCCATCGAGTGGACAGATCTGGCCATCTTGTGCCCGACAGACCACGACGGAGTGTAGACGACCCGTCAGTAGCGGCCAGCGGGGAAAGTGGCAGCAAGGAGTAAGACTCGAAAAGGGAATTCCGCTTGATGCAACCGAATTCTCGCCCATCTTGTCAGGTAGTATCCCCCTAGGTGGAAGCAACGACACCTGCTTACTCGTTGAAAGTTCACAAAACATTGCGTATTCGACGTGTCCGAATCGCAAGGGTTCAATCGGTTCAACGAACAATACAGGCTCAGAAGACATCAACGACCTCCAATCCAGAAGATCGGAGACATCTGTGACTAGTTCTTCTGTCACATCACCATCGGATACATGCTATGATTTTGGAACGGCTTCATCAACACCGACGAGGACAGCAGGTGGATTCAAGAAGACGCAAGAGTTCACAGCTAAGTCCCGCATAGTATCTCAGCAGATACAAGCCCACCTGGCTGCGAATTGCGAAGACACTCAAATGCCATCAGTCACACCTTACCTCTATGAAGGTGCATCGATCTTGGCTCCCTCTGCCTCGACCGCAGAACACTCACAGGAGGCGAAGGTCAGAAAGGTTAGAGCCGGCGATATGATGTCTCGGAAGTCTTGGCCGATCCTAAAAAAGAATAAAGAGATCGAGAATTGGGCTGGAGACGTGGTAAACTAAGACGTCAATCACTTGACTGAGACGGATGTCTTTGCGAGACATGACAGAATATCTCGAGGATCACTCTTGTCTACGTCGATCCATAATAAGCAGTCAACGCCAAAGACGGGCGCCGCTGATGAGTACGATAATAGTGTTGAACACGAAGCCTGCGGAGTAGCTGCAAACAATGCTGCGTCTGCGCAAGCGGTCGACAATGTGGTAAGCCCGTTTGGAGAGGACGAGAATGATGCGGCACTAAGGAGTCGAGAAGAGGCTTGGCGACTGCAGCCGAAGCGCCTGTCGTGGTAAATGCTCCATGCTGCTGCTTCTTGTGCTCAAACGGTGGACAGGCCTGTGAGCTTAGCTTGAATTCCAGAAGAATCAGGGCATACAAGTATTCAAATCGTGGGTTCGCCGGGAGAAAGGTGAGATAGGGGGCACAGCAGCCTTTGACAGAGCATACAGGCAGGGCTTAGGACTCGAACATACAAGAAGTATAGTTTGAGAAAACGATGGGTCATGTGAAGATTACCAGAAATCAGTGGATAGAGTTGCAATACGATTAGCTAGAACCCCAGCCGCCGAGGTGCCCAATTTCTTATCATCAAGTCAGGATAGTGTCTCATCGTGTTATCTGTGAGACCCAATCTGGCTGCCTGCGAAACGCAACTAGCTAGCCTGCGCCAGGTTGACTCAGCTGGATCCGTCTATCTGCTTTTCTTTGGCTTCTAAAGGGCCGACTTGCTTTGTATTCTACTCTGCTGTCTAATAAGTGAAAGACCTCTTCAATGGTGACCGTCTGCACGACGAGCATCAAGTGCCCATCGCGACATCAAATTCAAGCCTTCGAAATGTGGGACGTGGAGACTAGAAAGACAGAGGGAATAGTCAGATTAGATCGGAAGATAGCTGCAGCTGTCGCACACATGAGAGCTGGACGACAGAAGATTTCAGAGCGCGATAAGTCGAGGCAGATACGCGAGAGTAGTAGCCAGTAAGTCAAAGGACTTATTTGTGATGCTCTTCTTGCATAGTCTTCGCGTGATAGTTGCGCCACCGCGACAAAACGCCGAAACCGTCAAAAGTGATGATAGATGCAAGAAACTTCGCTTATACATACTGCTACCAAAGAGTGAGCCAGTCATATCAGACACCAGGCTATCATGTGTAGGAGCATCAGTGCGAATGTTGAAAACTACGGAAGTTAGGAGGCTGCAAAGTACTGAACGCCGCAAACGCCTTCTTCTCATTGGTTGGCTGAGCCACCGTACCGGCCCCGCTACAACCACATTGCCTCGGTAAACCAAGCTTTCCACGGCTCTCAAAGTGTGGGGAAGGTCTGAGTGGTTACGCCTAATGGCAGGGTACTCAAGAGATCGCGCCAGCATGCAAAGACTCACTGATCGTGTTCCATGTTGATGACTCTCCGTTTGCATTTGCTAGACCCATCTTCCATAGGGTTCGCAATACATTATACGAGGCTTAGCTGAAACCTTTCTCTTACTCTTCCTCGTATATCGTGGGTTTGACCGACCAGTACAATGTCAGCAGGTAAATATCAATATCAGGATGTAATCCTCGAGATCAAGGGCAAGGTCGGGGTCATTAAGGTCAGGGCCTCATGATCCATAAATCCAGTTCAGGGTTCTTCGTTACTAAGTTGAACAACAGCTGAACCGTCCGAAATCTCTCAATGCATTCGGCGGCAACCTGGTACTCGATATCATCAGCTCTCTGCGCGAGCTGGACGAACATCCCGAGACCGTTTTCACGGTGTTGACTGGTGAAGGACGTTTCTTCTCTAGTGGTGCTGATGTCAAGGGTAAGCACATGCTGCCGGACCTCATAGCGAGCAATGCGAGAGCAATGCGAGAGCAATGAGATTGATCCCGTCAATAACTCGCTCAGCATCGTGAATCCGGGGAAGCACACACTCGCTGACCTGGTCGTTCTGCATGTACAGCCGCTGCGAGCCGCAAACCTATGCAGTTTCCGAACCCTGGAGAGAAAAAGGTTCACCATATGGCTGCTTTGGCACCAGGTATATTCTGTCCCATCCCACGTTCTCCTACTCCCAAATCCACCCTATGGGGCTTAGCACTGCCGCGCTAACCTGACCACACCTCACCAGCAATGGAAATGCTCCGCTCAATGATCACGCACAGCAAAGTTCTCGTCTTAGCGTTGAATGGCCCAGCCGTGGGCGGAGGCGCAGCCTGGTTTCCCGGTGTTGCGGACCTCGTCCTAGCCGCTGAAGGTGCCTGGCTCCAGGTACCCTTCAGCCAACTGGGCTTGGTCCCCGAGTTCGGTTCCGCCACACACTTCGCCCAGAGTATGGGCGTTCATCGCGCGAATGACTTCCTCATGCTTGGCCGAAAAGTCACCGTTGAGGAAATGGAGCAATGGGGTATGGTGAATCGTGTCTTCCCTGCTAAAAACTTCCAGAGTGATGTGATGAGCTTTTTGGAACAACAGTTGGAAGTCAACGATGGGAAGAGTATGATGGAGGCTAAAAGATTATCAAACAGTCAGATCTCGCATGCACGGCTATTGGCTGTGTATGAGGCCACAAGTGCATTGGCGGAGAGGATGGTCGAGGATGCGCCAACGAAGAGGTTTCAGAAGCAGATGGCCATGCTTGATGGTGAGTATCACTGCCCCTTCATCTTCGTTGCTTGCTCGTAAGTGAACCTGTATCTGACATTAGACTAGCGAAAGCGAAAGGCCGTTCCAAGTTGTGAGCTCGACGCTGTGACTGTAGGTAAGAAACGGGTTAGCTCGCCGGATGTGAGTCTTAGCCCTCTGTCAAACCTTTGTAAAAGTCATGCGCTGTACGATTGTCCTCAAAGTGTGGGGGGGACTGTTCGGTTCATTTTATTCTGAAAATCATCCGATCGGTACACAAAAACAGTAGAATCCTGATTAAAAATGAGATTCTTGACATTTGAAAAGCTAGTCAACCGGAGCTTAACGCTGTCCTCCAAATGACAGGAGACTTCGAGTCAAGTATGCCACCTGGCACGGCTCGAGGATCTCCGATAGACAAGGGCTTACGAGAAACGATTCGCTCAATCTAAAATTCTCCTCGATGCTCGCAGCTGGAGTCACAGAGAGCAGCAATCGAGCGCCTTAGAGCTTGCTTTTGGGACTCTCAACTCCACCTTCATTGAGCACAATGTACCACCTCACCCCAAGCATTTTGACGCTTCCATCTCCATAGACCCCTTCTTTTCTCGCCACGTCCAGCATACGCGTATATCGCTCTCTACCAGCGACTTCTATGGTGATGCTATCCAAGCCTTCTGGCTGGCCCTTAACCCCAGGAACGAACTTGAGTCGCGAGTTAGTGAAATGCAGCTCACTCCCTTCACCACGAACACCAAAATACTTCTGCCATTGGGCAACCGCGGCTCCGGTATCTTGTTGGCCAGGTGCAAGCCTACATGTCGCAGACTGTAGCCTCATGTGCGAGCACCGTTTCATGGCAGTGGAATACCGCTCAAAATCTGGTCCACACGCGTGCCATGGACTATAGGTGGATTCCAATGGCGTTGGGTTGCTTGGAGAGACCGTATGAGAGTCGAGCTCAGGCATCATGCCTCCTGCAGATACAGATGGGTCAGACGCCATCATCAAGTCAAAGCAACAACAGTCAAAGACGTACCGGCAATCCCTTTAGGATGGTACTGCACACACACGCAGTCATCGTGCTCATACCCATAGATGACCTTGGTCAGATTTTGAGACTCAACAAACTTCCTCCTAGCAGCAGCGTCTCCTGTTTGCATGATAATCATGTATCCTCCATCACCTCTTTTGTGCAGCAGCCTCCCGACAGTGGTATCGGGTCTGAATGGTGCGCATACTTCGATGATATCACCCCCAACCGCAACTAAAATAGTGGAGTAAGGTGAGTATCATACCTCCTTGCTCAAGCGATCACAACTAGAACTCACCTAGTATGTTCTTCAGTCCCCATTTGGCGACCTGGGGATCCACGAAGACAACTTCTGTTCCGAGCACGGTGGTCCATAGCACGACTTGTAAGTCTACGACGATAGTGATGGTGAGAGCTAAAGCCTACCAACAAGTGCTCTGCTCTCTCAATGTCTTTTGTGATCAAGGCAATCTGCCTTAAGCGAGTTGAAGCAGTAGTGGGCGTGTCAACGGACGACATATTTGGCGAATGGACTAAACGATGAGGGTCTGGATAATGTCGCAAGATTATTACATGATATCTCGCTCAAGACCTTAGACGAGTCGCTGAGGTCGGTTGGCTCGCAAGGAAACCACTTGGTAACCATTCTTTGACTGCCCCAGGTAGCTTGGGATAGGTCACGGACTTGGACCTCGGCAGCAGCCCACCTGTGGCATGCGGAAACCATCCCTACACACTTGGATTAGTAACAAAAGGCTGATATACGACAACAAGAATACAATCGAGGGGCTTTCGCACCAGATGCTGCGTGAATTGACGGTCGCGGGGTGCTTGCGGTGATCATATAAAGGCTCGTAGACGTTTGGGTGCACGCTCTTTGCGCCTAAGCCGATGCAGCCAAGATAAACTGCATACAGTATTTTTACACTTGCAACAGCAGTACACATAGCTGTCATTCTCTATCTAGTAGATATTACCGTGGCTCACTTAATGACGCCCTTCCCCAGACGTCGCAGCCGAAGCCGACAGAGCTGCTGGATTTGACGTTTCTTTGTGGTGTCTACACTGGCAAGTCTACTCCGCACGCAGAAGAACATGCACGTCGTTACTTGCAACTGTAGAGATGATGGTGATTGATGTTTCGGCTCGAGAAGACGATAGTACTGAACCCTTCTTCTTGTCCTGTGCCAGAAGCAACTGGAGTTGCGTGGTATCTCACCCCTACACCTCTTGATCTTGCTTCCAACCCTATTTCAACTCTGCCACAGGCGAGCAGGTCGCACCCAACCCGCTCTCTTACCAGCATCTGACTCCACAGCGACCGACGCTTGTTGATGTACACCTGTTTGCTCGTGGGAAGGGTCGTGTTTCTCGTGTGCACAGGCTGACCTATGCTGGGTACCAAGGCAGGAACAGAGGTCGCATCGATAGCAGAGCTGGAGACTTCGGAATCCGTGGCTGGTTGCGAACCAAGCCTTCTGCTGGGGTAACGTCTGGAGCTCCGGCCCTTCAAACAGGGTAGCTGTCCTCAAAATGGTGTTCGCTTTGTATGGCTATTCGCGACAGTGGATCAAGTCGTTGGATGCTGAGGGCCAGACGCAACCACAGTTCACAAGCTCAACATCACAACAAATGTAAAGAGTTGTTGTCACGATATCTGTTGAAACCGGATGCGCAACAAGGCTGGATTTTGCCTCGGCAAACGCGTCCATATCCACTTTACGCGTCACCGTGAGGAAAGCAATATTTAGCCAAAAGGACGAAGCTTACGATTAACAGACCGAGGATGAAGATAGTCACTAGGTGTTGCCAATGCACTACGTTCTTTCTACAGCATCTTCAAGTTGAGGTTGCCATGTCTCTCTGTTTTTGTGCTGTACAGAAAGAGACTGTGTATGTGACTTAGATTGAGATTCGCCCTAAGGTCTATCTCGAACCTATCTTCAATTGACCTTTGTACCTTCCTCCCTCTTATAAGACCATGTTCAGACCACACTAGCTTGGTCCTTTCTGTTGGCTGAGCCGTTCAGGGTTTTATTGTTCCGATGGGAAGGGTATACAATGATCGAAGCTCACAATTGATGAAGGTATGACTAAGAAGTATATCAAGCCTGCGCTCAATGATGCTCGCCGCTTGCGGCACGTTGTAAATCGGGCAACAGAGAACAATTTTGGCATTGTTCACTCAAACCAGATTCCACAGATCATGGTAACCATCCACTCCGATGAACGTCTCTTAACGTTCCGTATGTCGAAAGCCCGTCAGCGGCTTCGAGGGACGCAGTGAATCGCTCTCCGTCCTTGTCATTCTGCTGATTAATCCCATAGTCACGTTGTATGCCTGCTCAAAGTAGGTCGTTCATCGGTGACAGCAGAGAGCCGCCGTGAAGTGATGCAGCTAAACTATAGCTGACATCGTCTGTGACACGACGGGCGTGCACCGACATTGTTGAAGCTGCCTGAATGATGCTTGTCTCCAGCTGACTGAGTCCATCTACTGATGGTCCCGACAGTTTTGCATCCCACTTTTTTGAGTTCGACCATTCCATGAGACCTTGATCAGGCAGTCAGGAACCAAGCCCCTTTGCTGTGAGCTTTCTGGCTTGGCTTCGCTGCGCGTCTGGACGACATGACGAGACAGCATGATGTTCTGGTCTTATCTGGTCCAATACAATGGCTTTGGCTGTCCGGGCTTGGCTTCGGGGTGCTCAGTGACAACGTTGCAATTGCGGAACGTAACAAAGAGTGACTTGATGAACGACTCGTTCTTGGTCTCTTTGTAGTGAGATCCTAGTAGGGGCCGAATGGCTCGGGTGGCCTCCTCGGCGCGGTAGAACGGAATTCTTGGAAAGAGGTGATGAACGACGTGGTGATCAATGATATCGTGGAAGAAGTGTCGGCCAAGGAATCCGCAGCTTCGGTCAATCGTACCTATAGCGCCTTTGGTGTAGGTCCACGTGGCGTCGGTGTAGTACGGCACTGAGGGGTGCGTGTGGTGAAGATATGTGATTGCCACTAATGAGAAAGTCAGCATCAGACCATGATAAAGATGGCACTCGCTTACCTAGCCAATGATGAACCCAGAGGTACGGCCCCAGGTACAGTAGCAATGTCAGACCCCAACCTACTTGCCTGGAGATAAGGTACAAGGTGCTTAATGTGAGAAGAATACCAATGTCGGAGAGCAAGACAGTCCATTTCTGTGCCGAAGAGAAAAGCTCACCAAACATGGCGAAATGGCTCTGGACGCTGTCTTTACTGCGCGTCTTGCCCTCAGGCAAGCTCTTCTCACCAGCAGTGACGTTGAGCAACAGGTACAGCTGCCAGCCAATCAACTGATGTCTGACCAGACGCAGGAGAGTCCAGATTGGTGTCTCCTCGGCATGATGCAATAGTTCTCGAAGAAGAGCTTCATTGCCTCCCTTCAGGTTCTGTTCAATCTCAGGCACGAAAACAACGTCTTTCTCGATGTGGCCGGTATACCGGTGGTGGCGAGCATGGGTGTATTTCCAAGAAAAGTATGGGACCAAGAGAACAGAATGCAGACTCCACCCGACGAAGTCGTTCAAAGTCTTGTGCGGCGAGAAAGAGCCATGACCACATTCGTGGGCCAGAATCCAAATCCCAGTGCCGACACAGCCTTGCACAAAGCTGTACAGGGACCAGGCAAGGATACGCAGAGGTAGTGATGGCAGCATCGAGATGTGAAGAGCCAGATACACCAGCACGCCTGCGTAGATGATGTCTCTGACGACGTACAGCAATGAGATAGTCGTGGACGACTGGAAGCATGAGGATGGTATGGCCTGCTTCAGCGCCCCCAGTTTGATCTGATCAATGTCATCGATTTCTGCTTCTGGAAGTTTTGTGTTAGCACACGATTTGGATAAGGACCAAAGCAAAATGTTCCCTTACCTGTGGCCATGGTGCTCATTTCCTTCGCAGGAACTGTTTCTATCACCTGCACCGACATGACTTCAAGCCTCTCGTTTGTGTTGAAGATGAGAAAGGAAGTTTGCCCTGACAGCGAATCTGAGTAAAATCTGGCAACAAGTTTTTGTACCTCGCAAAGGCTCTAGCGTCCAGCTAGAGCATATCTCAACAGTCTGGCAGCATCGATCTCAGCAAACGACTTGTGGATGCAATGGATTGGCACGCTAGCTGTACTCCATCGTAGCTCCAGCCTGCTAGACCCGATGTCGGTGAAGGCGATCGCAAAGGCCAATAAGCCGAGATGGCTGTTGGTTCCCGACGATATCGACGATTCGAATGTGGGATGAATGCGGTGTGTTTCAGCCATAGAAGCTCCAAGAATGCTTCCATGTAGACGACAAGTTCGATGTTCTGGCATCGAGGGTCTGAAAGAAGGGAGGTCTAGCCTATCTTGGACCCTGAAATTTTCCCCGCTAGCAGACGACGATCTTAGCACTAGGCTTTCCATGGCATCTGGGCGACATCGCCAAATCGCCGGCTATGCAAGGGGTAAGCACGTGGGACTGAGATATCGAGCTCTGAATTGATGTTAGCCAAGATGATCAGACATCAGAGAACTCAGCCACATGTGTTTGCTCACCATATCCTTGCAATCAGCTCGATAGCAGCACACGTGCTCGGCGACTTGCAGAAAGCATCTTTGTCTTGTTGGTTGTGAACGATTTTTTTCGATCTGGAATGCTTGATCTTTCTTCTGATGTGGGTAGGTCTTGCTCTAGGTGTTGAGACTGGCTGCTCGATACAGGTTCGACCTTGAATGTTCAGGAATGTATGCACGATAAGAGATGCGTCGGTTATTGATTCCAGCAGCAGTTGGACGTATCGAGGCGCTCCGATCAAACTCCCCAAGCCTGCCGACCCGTCCTTCTTAGCATCTTCCCCATAGGCACTATACCCATGTTCGTCCACCATCAATGGCTCGTCTGAGGTCAAAGTCATCGTCCGGTCATCAAGAGCGCGGAAAATCCTTGCTCAAATGCTCTTCCTTCTCAGCCCGCCATTTCATCGAGCTACCTCGTTACCGCAGGCTTGTATTGCCTCCCTCGGCCCAGCATATTATTTCATTGCAGAACCCGCTGTTGTTGTTGGAAGGGCCGAGAGCGACGGAATAGCCAGAAAGCTGCGGCAAAGCGCTAGACAGAACATGCCCAAGAGCCTGTGGGTTCATGCAAGGGAAGGATAGCGCTGTGTGCGCAAACACCTCGCAGTCTTGGTAGACATGTGGAAAGCGCCTCTGGCGCAGCTAGACCGCGAGCTGTAGGTCTCGGTGAGCCCTCAATACTGTCACATCTTCTCCCGTTCCATCACCATTCACAGGCATGTTCTGGTCTTTGATGACCTCGACGATAGGCGCAGGCTAGAGATGGGGTAGCGTAGGGCATCGTGAGGGGTATCTGAGGGAGGTGCCGCTGTTGGAACCGCTGTCTCGAGGTTGTCGGTGCTCGAGCAGACGGCAGGAGGACTTGCTCGTATCTGCAGGAATGGTTCAATGTGACAGTCTCAAAGTCGTGCGAGGGATTCGAGAGCCGGCCCCGCCGGAGGCGGATATAGCTAGGGCTGCGTCTGAGAACCAACAATGTAGTGAATACGTTTTGCAAAGCAGCGTCTTGCGCATATTGCGCTGGACTCGATGTCATCGTGCTTCCTGATGGTAGAGCAAGATCGCAAAGTCCTTCATCAATCTCTCTGCCAGAGCCATTATGGGTCAATCGCACGAATCAACGTTCACAATAGATGAATGGTTTCCTTGCGCTGTGGTCTGCCTATGCTCCGTCACCTTAGTCATTTCGGCTCGCTTCGTCGGACATCTTTCGTCTCTGATTACCATCCCTCCTTAGCTGAATCCATGGTCTTCAGAGTTGGTGTCAGACGACGAACCATGGATCATACGATGCTCAGCTTTCTCTTACCTTCAACCAAGCGACGTTCAGACGGTAGTATTACCAAAAGTGTCCCTCCGCAAGTCTCGCGTTTCTGCACCATGTCTCTTGCTCCCCATTCGGCCTGATTATGAATACTTCCCGCGAACATTGTCTGTAGCAACCGAGTGTCCATCGGTGTGCCGACCAAACTCCCAGTGAGGTGTTCGACTCAGACATGGTTTCACCGGACCAGCTAGCCGAGACTTGCAATGCCTTGACTGTAGATTCGAGACACTGCTCAAAGTTCTTTGTATACACAATGACCGTTGCAAGACTAGACTCAAGCCAGTTCCACACGCAACAAGCTGGAAGAACAGAGCTCTTATAACATCATGAAGGAGCCTTCTTATCCTAGCCAAGACGCCCTCCATACAGCAACACCTGTTCAAAGACCCTGCGACACCAATACACGAACACCGCAGCACTGATCTAGAATCGACGAATAATCAAGCTGCAGCATCTACATCGATGGGAAGTATAATGAGCAGGATATCTGATGGCTCCAGTTCGAGCACCAGCGAGCATATCCCGTCACCGAGCTCTACTCACCCGCTTCCGCACGCCGAGTGTATTGCCAAATCTTCGACTTCCGAATGCCTCATCTACACCGATCTCTTCCATGAGCTTGCACTTGTAACAACTGACCCCGAGCAATCATGCATAATATGCCTCGAAGCCTTCCGTCCCGGATCACACGTTGTACGTTGCGGCCAGTGTGATCAAAAATGCTGCATTGAATGCATGGTCACATGGCTCGAGACCGGATCGTCCCAGACATGCCCAGCTTGTCGCAATTCACATGCTCGAACTTCCTTCGGAGTCGCTATCGGTGCGCCGGCCTCCTCACTTGTACCACCAAACATCACAATTGTGGCAGCGGACTTTGATGAGCCAGTACGCCTTCATGGTAACGAGAATGGTTATGAAGACCTCTACGATTCGAATGGTGACTCTGAAGATAGTGACGACTCCGTCGACGGTTCTCATTCCTATCCAGATCCCTTCGATGACGCACATTGGGCGCCCAATATCTATCCCTACGACACCGATTCCGATTACGGTGAAGAGGAGTAGAAGCATGGTCCCGCCTCCTCAGCGACCAGTCTCTACCCGGGGTTGTTCAGAGAACGCTATCACCAGGCGTGGCGCCAACATGAGTGAGGAAAAACAGTATGAAACGAGTGTTGCGCCCTTTTCCGCGGTTGTTGAGGCGTTAGAGGGGTCGAAGCGAGGAAGGCTTCTGCGACAAAGAGTTTGTGATGAGTCAGTAGTAGTGGGCACAGGACACCGCTGGACCTACGAGCTCCGTTGCGAGAGAGGACATTATGCTGGTGGAATAGCGAAGGGATGATAGCATATCTTTGGATATGGCAGAAGGGAAGACGCGTAGCTGGAGCTCTAGCGTGTGTGCAAAGCGTGCTGGACATGTTAGCTGGAGTCGGGAGTGTGTTTGGCGTCCTGTCCGAGAGGTGATTACTATAGACGTACGAAGCTGGCTTCGCATGGACAAGTTCGGTACAAAACAGGTGTAATAAAATGTTCATCTCCACAAGCTTCTGTGAGACAAAGCACACTTATGACAGAGGCGCCGAGTCAGACGAAGCAAGTCGCTATTTCGACTGATATTGTTGAGAAGGTGATGCTAAATGGATTGAGTGCGCGGGCAAAGAGTCAGAATATCAACTCATTGGATCAGACGTCTATCTGACATTCGCTCCCGATATTCGTCGGTTGCTTTCGCTCTGCTGTGTGAACGCTCAGAGGTTTCGTACAGCATAGGGAAGTGTGTGTGCCGGACACGGTGTGATGCAGAAGTTGGCAGACAAGGGAGAAGAACAGAAACAGAAGACAGGACGACCGCTGGCTTGTATTTGCTCGCGCCTGTGTCCAGAATCCATAAGCTTGTGGGAGGCAGCTGAAGGATGCTGCCAATCGGTCCTTACGACTATGCACCTCGTTCTACAGTATTGGCCTTCGTTGCTGCTCCATCGAGCACTGCATTCCCCCATGCAGATCTGAAAGATGCTGTGACGCTCAGAACACCGGTGTCTCACTATCATATGCTGCCGGTGTATGACCAGGCTCAGGTCTCTGACACTTGCTCATGTGGTGATGCTGTGCAAAGACGATCTGTGCCCCTGCCAAGTTCCTGCCATGGAAGCAAACATGACATGAAGCCAAAGAAGGACGAGCCATCGATCCAGCAACCGCGACTGTACACCTTGAGGACTGGTAGCTCGTGCAGATGACCTAATATAGCTGTTATACCTTCCCTGGGCGTACAGTCATACCCGCAGCCTGGTAAATTTGATCGATGGTCTTCATTTGATTGATGGACTCTTCGCCGGTCACCCAGCACGCAGGCTCCTTGCCTTGCAGTTTGCTCACAAATGCCTCCAGTTGGTAACGATATGTGCTCCAGAAGGATTTGCCGCCCTTGCCTCCGCTCGTCTGCACATCGGCCCAGATTGGACCTCCAGAGTACAGCTTCTTGTATTCTGTCTTGCCGGTGGATTTCTCGGTGATGGCGATGTAGTGGTACACTATCATGTTAGCGTAATTCGTGTACAGGAACGAAGGACTCACGATGAGGCATCATGGCGTTGTAGAATAGTATCACTGCCTTCTCGGTCTCGACTTCGATCTGCGGCAATTCCCAGACCCGGGGCACTACTCCGCCAATCCAGCTTCGAGCGATGTCGGTGTACACCCGACTGTGCACGGATTGGCCTTGTTGATCTTTGAAGAGTATTGTGGCGTTCATGGCGGCATCAACTCGAGGATCCTTGTCGTATGGTCGTGCGACTGCTGACAGGATCTTCTCGGGCAAAGCAGCGCGCAGGGCGTATCGAGTGAAGGACAAGGCATAGGTTGCGTCCATGATACTACCACCAGCCAAGTCGAACTGCCAGCGAATGTCGCCGTGCGGTACACCAGGAGAGGCGGTCATTTTAGCATCAGTCGATATGATTTGGCCGTATTGACCCGATTCGAGTATTGATCGCCAGAGATGAGCTGCAGGATGGAATTGCCAGTGAAATGCTTCCATGAGAATCTTGCCTGCTTGTTCGGCTTCCTGGACGATTGCCTCGGCCTCGGCCCCGTTGGATGTGAATGGCTTCTCGAGCAAGACATGCTTGCCGGCTGCTGCTTGTTAGCTCAGTCTGGAATGCAGAGAATCATGCCACCTTTCATAGCCTTCGATGCCCACTCGTAGTGCAGGCCGTTCGGTGTGGAGATGTAGACAAAGTCGACCTCTGCGTCTGCTAGTAGTGCCTCGTACGAGCCGTAGTGCTTCTTGAAACCATATTTCTTCGCCGTCGACTGTGCAGTAGATTCGTCTCGAGAGGCGATCGCGTATGGGATGACGCCAGGATGTGTCTCGGCGGGGTGGAATGCTATGGTGTGTTAGCGCAATCTGGTATTCAAGTGTGATGGCACGCACCGGCTGCTGGGTTGATCTGGGCTGCAGAGAGCACACCCATCTTCAATGCGTCTGCCTGCTTCTTGGGTGACGGTCGCCATGAATTGGCATATTGGTACATGAAGGTGTAAGCTTGAATGACGAGCGCCATCTTGTCAAATGTCTTCAGTCTTCTGTTTACTGTATTCGATAAGTGTCAAGTGGAAGTACTCGAGCTGGGCGGCGAGGTAGTCGTAGCTTCGACCGCTGGACTTTTGCGCATTCACATTGCCTGATCCTTCTCATGCCAACGACACAGAGTCGCATGTCACAGGCATGAAACTTGTAGACCTGGCGTCATCACACCATCACTGCATATGCAGGAGTGTTACCGGATCATTCTCCCGGCACGTTGCACTTCGTTGCGGTATCAAAAGAACTGAGGACAAGGGACGGAAGCAGGCGGTAAAGACATGGTGTACCATCTGAGCATGTGCGCAAGAAATATCACACAAGCAAGTCCATGGAAAGCAAACTCGGCGGAAATGGTAGCTTTCGAAGAAACACCCACCGCAGCTGCAACGCACTGCCGTGGCCGTCCCTAATACAATGATGGCTGTCCTGGTGGTTGTCGTGGTCCTCAATATCCAGCAGGCGTTGCCGCAAGCTTTGGTCAGGTTCTTGTGGCTGCGATACCGTGTCAAGTAGCTGGACTGGGGAACGTGAGCGAAGTTGTATGTTCGACAAGGAGCTCGCGCTGTATTGACATTCCCGATGCGGCAAGCGTTGCAGCGTCTTGATTTGGTCTACTCGTTGACTCACGATCCACTTTACTCATACAGACCATGTTTTCCCGAGAATGTAGACGCAAGATAGTCTTTTCAACCGACCATTCTTCCTATCTAGACCCTCATCCCCGGCGTAGAACAGTAGATAGCTCGTAGAACGGTCTAATTGACGGGAAGGAGGCAATCCGATTTCGTGACAAGAGTAGTGACTGTCCCATGGCCTAGAGATCGTGCTCAGTTGGGCCACTACCCTTGAGACCTCGTCACTTGTTCACAACTCTAGATACTCTTTCTACGTGAAGATGTCTCTCTTGCAACAACGTTTGCTGTGCCGTTCCAGCTTTTGCGGGCGCTAGGTAGCCGGGCGATATCTTGCACTCCTCTACCAGGTGACTTCCGACCTTTCTTCCCAGATTTTCTTTGCCTCAATCCACTTTGCGTGGCCCCTACCTTCTGCCTTGCCTGTCGCAGTCGCGTCGATGCACAATCGACTCCTGTTTGGAAAGCATGTGCTCGATTCTGAGTATCGTCTCCTTCTTCGACCGTTTTTGTAACGCCGCTTGTGCAGTAGTTGCTGCTTCCGCCACCTCTGCTTCTCCTACGCTCAGCCTTTGCGGTCACGGAGCTTTTCCTCAATTGTCCGCTCTTCTTAGCGCTGCCACGTGTGATCCTGCGGGCACCTTCGTGGCTGCTGCTGCTGCAGCTGCTTCCGCTAATTGTTCTCTCCTTCATCTCCGCAATCCTACGACTTCGGCGCAATCTCCGACTACGCCACGAGAGGTACGAACCAACCCCTAGTATTGCTATCGACGCTGTTGCTGCGGAAGCTTCGAATGTCTCAGGACTAAATGTTTCGTGTATTAATGCTGTACCCCAAGAGATAGACAGGGTTTCCGTTGGAGTCGCGCTAACTGGTTCAGTCTCAGTCTGCATGGTCGATCCTTCTACAACGTCAGTAAGCCCCAAAGTCCGAGTAGGTAGTTGCGAGTAATTCGTATGTGCTCTAGCGGTATGCCACCCATGAGTATCGAAAGAAGTTGAGATTGGCTTACCTCCCGGCATCGATCGTGAAGCTGAGGTGGTGGGTTGCTTTTGAGACAATATCGATTCTGTACCCGCGGATTCGCAGCCTCGTAGAGTCCCTCGTTCCCTTTGTCGTTCAAAGGCTCGTGATAGAAAACATCTAAGCCATTCTGGCACACCAGACAATAACTTGTGTGCCATTGACCAGAGCCTTTGGATAAATGCGATTGCGTTGGAGAACTTACCTTGACCGCCTGGCTTCGCAACTCTACTCCCACAAACTCTCAGATACGGGGTGCGGATGCCGCATTTTCCCTGACTAAGTAATGTTAAGTCGATCGATCGTTTTTGACGTCGGTCACGTAGCTTGTTTCTAGCACAGTTGATTTCCTGCATCACAGCATCCGCGTCCGATCGCCTGTTCTTATCGGGGTGACATTTAATGATCAGGTTCTTGTGTGCTGTCTTAACAGCTTGATCGTCCGCGCAGTTGGGAAGTTCCAGGATACTGTAGGGATCCGGGCAGATGTCCATGATGAGTTCCGTTCTGAAGATGATGTGAGTCGGGATGCAAAAATTAGTTCCACTCTCAAGAAGCAGGCAGACGAATGGTGATTTGTGGGCAGCACGTCAAACTCGAGCGTATGAGTTACGAGTATATGATGTGCAGGGCCTCCAAGTTCGAACCATGGCAACCCGAAAAAGTTGCTATATCGAGACAGTTGCAACAATCACCGATCCGAAGCTTCGTTGTCAGTCTCTTGTGGATACTTAGATTCAAGGTTAAGACTGAATCTCCTTTGTTCGAATCATCGTTACTTCGCTCACAAACAAAGATACGATACGACTTAAGGTGCGCCACCCAATATGCTTTGTTACGGTGAATCGTCCTAATTCGGAACAAAGTGACCTGCGCTCTGAGGTGAGTACTCAATATGATGAGGTCGATCAGGGCGAGATGAGGGTATCACATCATAGGAAGGATCAGTTTAGGGATGAAGATCGAGATGCGAATGGCTCTAAGAAGGTAGAGATATAGTGATGATGAGTAGCGACACCGCATTCCGATGCAGGTTAGCATTGGTCGTTTGCACGACAATCCTTTCCTAGAAAAGGTCGTTGTCCAGCTCCGTCTTCCTTGACCACTCCAGTCGACCAGGTCCAAAAGTGGCATCGACTGCTGGCATCTTTGCCGTCGAGCCAATCATTTTCCCACAACCAGTCTTCTTTCCAGCGTGCGATAATCCATGTTGGAGTGCTGTACGGCTGCTAACTGGTCGTTAAAGATGCAAAGCGATCGTAAAAGACGATAGCATGCCAAACAGACGTATCTGCATTGCATGTGCAGAGTGTGCCGCGAATGGTATTCATCCTTTGGTTCGCGTCATCGCTTTACGACACTGGAAAGGGGGCAACCTAGAGTCCATTGGGTATCTGGTCGGTACGTTAGGTAGCAATCTTACAACATCGAGAAGAAGCAATGGAAAGACGTGTACCGTTTCGATCAGGGCCACATCAAACCCAGAAAAAGGTTAGGATTACTCTTCTAGCTTCAAGAAACCATTTGTCATACTCAGCAGTGTGGTCGGCCCATGACAGCGAAGCTCATTCTGTTGACCGGGCTGAACTCTCAAGATGGCTACTTGAGCACCGAGTCAGCAGAGAAGGTGGTTAAGTTAGATTTCTGCCAGAGGTGACCCAGTCGAAGGCTAATGCCTCAGGCAACTACTGAGTCTTGCTTAATTTCGGCCACCGATCTGCTCATTTTCGATCGGCGACTTATCGACGTGCACTTTAGAGTCGAGCAAAAAGGACACCGCCAACCGCGGTCACGCTCCTGAAGACGCGCGACAATGATACAGAAGACACCGCCATATAAGCTTGTATACGTAACAAGGACAATTCTCACCGGTGCGAGAAAGCGCATTGACAGTCAGGGAAACGTCAGACTCGAAATCTGCCGATGTTTCAGAGTTGCCTTGCCATTCATTGCACTCATGATGTTCCTACCACAATTACATGTTGCAAGCTTGCCACGTGTCTTGTCTCATAAATCGAATGCTTGTAGCTTCGTAGTCGTCAGCAGCTGCGTATCCAATTTCGGTGAGTCTTGGCATGAAGTTGCCAAAAAACGAGACGAGTGTGCCTGGGCTTGTGCGAAGGAACGTAGCAAGTTCTATATTCAAATTGGAAAAGGCGTGTAATACGAATGAGCATCGATTCAGTCAAATATCGTGGCAAAGCAGCAAAGACGCGGAATAGTGCTCTACAATGCAGCCGAAGAGGCGACCAAATACTGCCTGCATTTGGCACGAAGTGAGATTATAAGGAGTGGTTGACATCCAGGACAATTTGAAACGTGAAGTGGAGGAAGCAGGTTGGAGCACAAGCACTCAGTCCAACAACCTCCAGAAACTTGGCAGGTGCAGAAGTTACAGTAACGGACGTCTCCTGGTCGTTGGGAAACTAGGAACAGCAAGGGTTAAAAGAGTGCAGCCTTGGATTCGTCTGCAAGATAGGGTCAAGTTCGACAGTGCCGCTCAGTCACTATGGTTGTCCCGAGGCCGCATCTAGTAGAGGAGGCGATAGAGCGCTCGATGCAGCAAATACTCATCCCTTCAATACTGCTGCATTTGCGCTCATGCTAGCCCAGTATTCGCTCTGCTATTGGTTGGGGGTGCAGTTCATCCTTCAGTTTGCAGCGACAGGCTCGCCGTCGATACCGATTTTAAGCAACAGTTTCATCACCTTCGTTAGTCTGATAGCATAGAGCGGTAAGACTAGTCGTGCGATTATCGACATGTACATTGCCAGGGACTGCGTTTAAACAACACGTCTTTCCACCAGTACGGTCCTCCCAAGAATGAGCCTCCCGAGACCATCTAACTACTTGTAGGTACATGGGCCTTGGTTAAGAAGACTGATGCACGACATCCATCCGATTCATCCGGGATCAAGCTCACACCGCGTAATCATTGGTGGATTGGCTACGCACTTGGAGCAGCTATACCCACAAAGCTCAGTCTGAAGGAAGAAGATTTTCATGATATTTCGCCAAAACCTAACATGCCAAAGTGCTTACATGCACTTCGTTTCTGCAAATGGTACGCGCGCACTCACCAAAGCGCTGATCTGCGGAAGCCGCGTGTTCACTACCTACCGTGTTGGAAGCGTGTCCGCCAACACAGCCTACATGACACGAATTCGAAGTACGAGACTTGATCTGCCTCACCGTGAGCTCCATGATATCTGCCGGCGAATACCCGATGGCTACTTCGTGTTCCGCGGCTTCGGCCCATATGGCGGAGACAGCCTCCCGACTGAGCACACGAGCAAATGCTGTTCCGGGCGCCTTCGTCACCAGGCGGACTCGAACGGAAATGCAACAAGCCACCATTGATGGATATTGATGTTCGCATATCCACCTCGCATTGGCCATGCCTCAGGTACGGAGTACAGTATATTGTCGTACTAACAAGTGCCTGCACCGCGCTCGTTTCGTCTCCTGATGACTATCGGCTCCACCTTGCCTCGTCACAGTCACTTCCGAACTCATTCAATATGACCGAGCTGCGACGATTCTTACTTCCTTCTGCTTCAGTGGCTGAAAGTTTCACGTGATGCCGATATAGATATGCCGTTCACTGTCGGTTCTGTAAGGCCTAGCCTTGTCCGGGTGGCATTTTTGTTATGCTTGACATTTGTCCTTCGACAATCTGGGGTCCAGGCACTGGAATCTAGATCACCACCATACTCTACCTGGTACGACTGGGGGTGGTATGGACTGTATCCGCAGCGAAGCTACCAGTCCTCGGATGTGATATCGCCTTTATATAACTTCCGAGCATGGCGGTCCGAGTGTAACGATCATGGGCTGATCTTTCTGGAGCCTCGAGGCCTTATGGTTACGCAACCAGGCCCAATCGTCACCGACAAACAGGGAGAGTTGATCTGGAAAAGCTCACGATGGGGAGAAGTGATGGATCTCAAGGTCCAAGAATATCAGGGCCAGCAGGTCCTGACATTCTGGGTCGGTAAGGACAGTGGTACCTTTGGACAGGGAAAATACGTCATTGTATGCTCGATGCGCCGTTCGTTACGTTGTTTGCTAACCACGACTATAGCTAGATTCAACATACGAGGTGGTCAAAGAGGTCACCGCGGCAAGTGGTCTTCGTGGTGACCTTCACGAGTTCAAGATTACTTCTGCCGGTACGGGTCTTCTCACTAGCTACGTTCAAACACCTGCGAATCTCTCTCACTTTGGCATTCACACCCAAGGCTGGATTTTTGAAAGCACCTTCCAGGAGATCGACATCGCCACAGGCAGGCTCCTTTTCGAATGGCGAGCTTCGGACCATTACAACTTCAACGAAACCTACGTCACTCCCTCCAGTCTCAAGATCTCGGCGAAACAACCTTCCACAGCCTTCGACTGGTTCCATATCAATAGCATCGACAAGGACGAAACAAACGGAAACTACTACATCTCATCTCGATACCTACACACCATAAGTTGCATTCACGGCAAATCCGGCGAAGTGCTCTGGACGCTCGGGGGCAAACGAAACGAATTTACCGATGTTTCCTCAATTGGTAGGACTGCTACCAACATTGCATGGAATCATCACGTAATCTACCTGGGCAACGACACCCTGACAGTGTTTGACAACGCAAGGGTAAAAGGTATGACCCGCAACGACCCAGCGGAGTCACCGTATAGTCGCGGCATACTTGCCAAGCTCGATCCTGCGAATAAGACAGTCGAACTCCTCGAGGAATTTTCGCATCCTCGCGGCTGGGCCGCTCAATCCCAAGGCTCAGTCCAGATCCTCTCGTCAGGGAACGTGCTAGTCGGCTGGGGATATATTCCTGGCTATACCGAATTCAGTCCTACTGGTGAAGTTCTCTGCGACGTGCAACTCGTGCCGAGTATGGTGTCTACGTTGGGCTGGGTGAAAAACTACCGAACTGTCCAGAGCAGCGCGTGGGTTGGCAAGCCAAGGACGAGGCCTGCTGTGAAGATCATTCGCAGCTTGTTCGCTTGGGGTGAGATGGGAAACCTATACGTTAGTTGGAACGGTGCCACAGAGGTCAGGGGGTGGTTGCTGCAAGGTTTTGATGCACCTTTTGATGCAAGGTCGGAGACGGCGTTTGAAGACGTCGCGGAAATCGAGAAAAATAGATTCGAAGATGTCATCGAACTCGACAACCTTGAATGCGAGGTCCCGCGGTATGTCCGGATCGCAGCGCTCGACAGTGACGGGAATGTACTAGGAGTCTCCGACATTGTCGATAGGGCGACGGAAGCTACGCTGGCGGTACACTGGACGTTCACTGCGGTCGCACTGTTTGCCTCCTGCTTTGTGATCTACAAGGTTTGGAAGAGGCGGCAGTCGTTACGTCGAATCGTGATCCGAAGGACATCATGCGTACGGAAGGTCTTGAGGCGCACAGCGCTTGGTCGCCGGCTTCTGGGGTCACATGAGATGGAGGAAGATGCTGTTGAGTATCAAATGCTCTACCACGACGAAGATGTGCCAGGGATGGACTTGAACGAAGTGTACAACGAAGAGCGTGGCAAGCAGAACTAGTCTGCCGGCTTCAAAAGTCAGCAGTCTACACGAGATAACATTGGCAATGTTCAGCTGTGCACGTAGCGCAGTTCGCAGGCAGACGAAGTGTGGCAGCATGTTTTGGCTGCAATTGACGTCAGCCAACAAGCTTCTTGATACGGCCTAGCTTGAGATCGGCCAATCCTGCGCTGGAAAGGACTCTCTGTCAGGTGCACCTACCCAGCGTTACCAATACTTGATTGCGCAAACGGTGCTTCCCTGGCCCTGCCCTGCGCTCGCTCATTCTAACAATGGAGTAAATGTCTTGTCGCACAAGGGAAATGGCAAGTCCTTCTGTCCTGGCTACAGATGGCATCAGGTCCCCATTTTTGGTTCTACCTGTCCACGGTCAGGAAATGGCCGCGAAACACTGAAACCTGGAACAGCACATCTGGCTTTTGATCCGATGGCAATGATTGTACGGGTTATTTCATTGAGACAGGTATGCTCGTTGGCGCGGACCCAGACATGCGCCATGATCTTGAGAGTAACCCCAAGCTCTACCATGGCACTACATCACAGTCTGTACACATATGCGCGTCGAACTCCTCTACTCTCACATCGATCGGGCTGATTTCAATATCGTGGGAAGGCAAATCGAAGACAGACAACGTCAACACCTTGAGTGGTTCAGCGCGAAAGAGCCAATGTCCTAGACCTCTGAAGAAGTACACAGTAGCGGAGGAGAGATCTCAGTTTCACCAAGCCACAATACCAACGAGGCGTCGAGGGGGTGCGGATGATGTGTGAACGTCTGGAGGTGGTAGGTGCAACACTACAAGCAAGAAGACATACCCCGGGTCAAGCGACATATTGGACGATTTATTAGATTACGATGGTGAGCCACAGAAGGGGCACAAAGAGGCGGCGCATATCCTCACAACATCGGTCAAGCAGTCCAAATCCGAGATCGTTCGAACGGCTTCTGCAACCGATTAACAACCTAGAAGTCGAAGACTTACTCACTGGGTCGTGACTCGACAGTGGATGGAGACAAAGGAACCAAGTAAAGCAAGGCATGAGCTTTTCGAGGGCGCCGCTATTGGGCTACAAGAGCGGTCCACAAGACGGTTAAAGGTCGCGTCGTGCGCCTTCAAGAGCAAGATGGCAGATATTGAGAGCTACAGTCGTGGATTTCGGTGCGAGGTGAGGGGAGCTGTGCAGGAACGTGTCTGTTTATGATTTTTTGAGTTCGAGATGCTCCTTGAGCAAGGAGCACTGGTTATCCGAACAATTGCTATTAGACTAAACGCATGGCGAGCACTATGTTTGTCGTCCATAATGCGTGATTCTGCTATTTGCTTGATAGACACGCGCTACTACACTGCTTGATGACTTCCATGGCTCGTTGAGATACATCCCACAGGTTTGATTCCTCCTGTTGCACCCAGCGGCAGGTGGTGAGTGTTGGGAGAAAATGAACTTCATATCCAGTTCTCACCCGAGATGCCCTCGAGTAGGCAGGCAGAGGGAAGGCTCGTAGGCAGTATGAAATCGTCCGGTCCAACGTACTATGTGGTCGGAGTTAGACGGAGTGCATCTTCACATCGACATTCTGCTCATACAAGTACGTTCGCCCATCTTAGTCACGATCGTGTCGGCGTACAGCTTGACGTAAGCAGGCAATGTTCTTCGTCCTGCCCACAACCTTTGGGTCCCTCGCGCAACGAAGGCGAATAACTTCGACGACAAACTTAAATAGGTCAAAAGGCACATGCTAACTTTTGACCTATTTAAGTTTGTCGTCGAAGTCCTCTCGTTCTTGATACAGCCAAGCAGAATACTCTAGCAGATGGCGTTGATGTCACCATGAGTCAGTCGATCTGGTGGAACCTGTTGATGGAGGCTGAAAGCTCGGGAGAGCCGCCCATCTACGTTGTAGGGGTCTATAGTATAGGAGGGCCAAACGTATGGTATTCTGGTGGTGCTAAGGTAACTATGTGGTACTGAGATGAGCTAAGTCATGAAATGACAAGTGGGTCGCGACTGCCCAACAACGTGTAAGATGCGCAAAGTTTATGAGATTGCCGAAGTCAAAGCCATTCCGTCAAGCGCATGTCCACATCCGCCGTTGTTATCATTGTCTCCAGCTCGGGCTATTTTACCGATCCTCGTGTATTTTTTCTGTCGCGAGATTCAGGAACCAGAGTGAGATCCGAGAGGACACTGATTCGTCGCCTTGAAGGAAAATACGAGACGTCTCCAAGGTCGTCCACAGCCAGCGCGTTGGGGGCCAAGGAGGTGAAGCCTGAAGAACACTCATGGTCGCTCATCTCCTTGTATCATTACTACGTGCCGGGGACGACATTGTCATGCTCATGATGCGCCCCATCTCCACACGAACAAACTTCGATCCATCATTTAATCAATACTACTACCACCTTCTAGAATTGTTCAAGTGTCACGGTCCGTTCGTAGTTTTCGTACAATTGCCACAAGGATGAGTTGGTGTTCCTTTTCTGCTAACTTTCCACCTCGGTTGCCTGGGCCACCTATCAAGTAGCAGGGACAAGCGCCGTTGCGACCTAATCTGGCACTAGTCGATATATCATGGAGCTCGAGATTGGAACGATCGATCTGTTGACCCCGCGCATCGACGCACCAAAAAAACTTACTTTGTACCATGTGCTTGTGCTACATGTTTCGAGATTAGCTTCGCTATGGTCTGCGGATATGTTAGACTCGAATCATAAAAAGAGAAGTGTCGATTGGTTGTAAGCAGCCAAAAAGTGGAGTGCAGCAGAACGTCTCGAAATGACCAAGAAACAGTTTTCAGCTGGTGAGCTCATTGCCATGCTCATGACAGCGTTGAGAAGGCTAGTGGCCTGCAGACAGGGTCCAGCTGTGTGAGGGAGGTTCCTGATATGCAAATGTGGTTTTGTGTTGCGCCACTTCTGACCCACAAGCGAGGGTCGCGATTCGTGGTAAATGTACTTGATAAGCAGCTTACAATAACGAAGTCCGGTTGCTCCTTCCCATCTTCTGGCGCATTTTACCACACCTGCGAAACCTTTCACACTGCGCCGTGTAAAGTTCAGTAATCAACGAGATCACCTAATATTTCGCCATGGAGGAAAAGGGCACCAAGGAACGGACTGCGTCTTCAAACACTCTTCCTCCCAATGGCGAGGAAGATGTCTCGGTCGGCGCTATCTTGAAGGGTACTGCCGGCAGGTCTCTAACCACCTTCGAGAAGAAAGCTGCTTTGATCAACGCTGAGCTGGACAACTTTGGTATGGGGAGGTACCAGTGGTGTATCTGGTTCTTGTGCGGTTTCGGCTACTTCCTCGACTTGGCTTGGTCACAAGGTGTTGGTCTGATCGCGTCAGCCGTATGGCAACAGTTTGGTGTTCCCGACGAAAGCACGGCTGATCTTTGGGCCTGCGCAAACGCTGGTCTCGCGATTGGTGCTTTTACTTGGGGTATACTCGTCGACATCATTGGCAGGCGCTGGGCTTTCAACCTGACGTGCTTGATCACATCCATCTTTGGACTGCTACTAGTACGGTTGCCAGGTACCCTTTTTCGAAGACACTGCTAACCTCTTGGGCTTTAGGCTGCCCCTCAGAACAATTATGGTGCATTCTGTGCTATCTATTTTCTCGCCTCTCTCGGCCTCGGAGGCAACATTCCTATTGACGCTCTGATCGCCCTCGAGTTCCTGCCACAAAAGCGCCGAAACCTCGTCTCTCTACTCTCTTTGTGGCAGCCTATAGGAGTTATCGCTGCGTCTGGCATTGCGTACGGGACTGCCGCCAAATGGCGTTGTGATCCCGGTCTGCCCTCCTGTGGCGCCGTTGCCGACGGTGAAGCATGTTGCACATCCTCCAGCAACATGGGCTGGAGATACTGTGTCATTGTCCTCGGTTTCATGACTCTGGCTGTCTTCTTCGTTCGATACTTCATCTTTCATTTCCACGAGTCTCCAAAGTTCCTCCTCAGCAAGGGTAAGGAGGCCGAGGCGATCGAAGTCTTGCACAAGATTGCCAAGTTCAACCGAGCACCAGCGCCGACCCTGACGCTGGAGCATTTTGCGCAGATTGATGAAATCCATCACACAGAAGCAACTCAAGTGCCACCGGCAACGGCCAAGAATGTGGTTGCGAACACCCTGAACAGCTTGAAGCATCTCAAGGGTCTCTTTACGGACAAACTACACCTCTTCATCTTCGTCCTTTTGGCTATTGCGTACATGGTGAGTACTCCCCGAGTCGCTTTAGTAGCAGGGGAACATTGCTGACACGAAATTTTGCGATTCAGGGCGATTACTGGTCATTTAACCTAGCAGGTCAATATCTTCCTATTGTCTTGCTCAGATTCAACGTCTCCACTGGTGCCGACTCAGTTGCAAACACGTACAGACAATACATCTATATTTACACCCCCGGTATTATAGGCGCTGCCCTAGCAATGATCTCAGTACAACTGCCACTGATTGGAAGAAAGTGGTCACTCGTCTTCTCTGCTTGCTGCCAGGGTCTGGCTATGGCTATGTACACTCAGGTCAGGAACACTGCCGGTTATGTTGGTCTCAATGCTCTGGAATACATTATGCAAACCGTAAGCTACCCCGCAAACCCTCAAGATTCTGATGGTGACTGACAAATGTTTTTCTACAGTATTTCAATGCTGTGCTTTATGCATCCGCACCCGAACTCATGCCTACCGAATATCGCGGCAGTGCAACAGGCATGCTGTCTTGCTTAGGTCGAATAGCTGGTGTCGTTGCGCCATTCGCTGGTAAGTCAAATCCCTGCCGCTTCATTATCAACATACACATGGCTGACTCATGCTTGTTGCAGGCGCACACTATCTCGCCACTGACAGTTCTGGCATCCTCTGGCTCGGTGCAGGCGGCATTTGGCTTGCCGCTTTCGTGATGATCTTCCTTCCGGTCGAGATGAGGGATAGACAGATGTACTAGGTCGCATACTTTTGCGCTGACGTGGGACTCAGATACTCAGGGGGTGAAACCAGAAGGGGAAATAGTGTCGAGCTAAACTTCGTCGCTGAAGATAAATGTGCCGAGGCCGCTTGCACTAAGTAGCTGAAAGAGTCTCACCTGTCATTAGACAACGATTTCAATACTTATCCAGTGACTGGTGAAGCATAACTCTTTTGGTCAAGCAAGTGTAGGCTTTCGTTCCCAATAAGCAGAAAGCTAATGGTTGACATATCGCTAGGTGAAGAGTGTGCATTACAGTTTTAAGGCTAAGCATACACATCGAGTGCGAGATAGCTTACGCAAGTACTCAAATGGATAGGCCACTCATTGCTCACAGCTCGAGCTGCGAAGCTACTACAGCATCTGCGATACCGTGTATGGCAAAACCCAAATGTCTTTCCTCGACACAATCATCTTCAAGGCGCGATACCAGAACAAACGGACAAGAACAGTTCAGCGTAGTGGAAGCGACGGGCAGCAGAAGCGCTGCTGCATCAGATGGTGACAGTTTCCTGGCGGACATCGTGTGTATGTAGTCGAGGGTTCGCGCTCAGATTTCGCTCTGTTAAGCCCAGGAGGTCGATGCTCATACTTAATCGATGTGGCCAGCAGTTGTTCTCGTTATGCGACTTGCTGGTTCACGACAAAAGCTTTCCTGCACCTCCCAAGGGAACATACTTGCTGTCGACTTAGCAAAAGATGAACAGGCTGAGCTCGACTTCAGCATGACCCGAGATTTCATTTTCGTTGCGATCCGAACAACACTGGACTTGACAGGGCCCGTTGATCCGAGAAACCATTACTTCCTTGACCATACGAGCAGCGCCGCTGTTGTTCTATCATACACGTTAGTCAAAGCTTTACCTCTGCTTTCGCTCCAGGAACCGCACTTACGACCTTAGTGCACGTGCAGCTGTACCTTAAAGCGCTTTATACTAGTCATTCACGCGTTGTCCTCTCCAACTTCAAGCACTTCAAATTCAGTATTCCAGCCAGTCGCGACCACACCTCTTACTAAACCTGTCCCCAGCTCTGTCCTTGGTGTGTGCCCGATAGCTGCCCTAGTATCACATATTGCGCTGTCTATGGAGTTGCCTTCCGAGGTCGCAGCCGGCAATCTCACGTATCTTGCTTCCCATGCGCAAGCATCCTTTGACCTTGCTCCATAACCCACCATGCTGGTGGTCGTTTTATAAGTGCACCCTCTGACTGTGTACTGATTGACTTCCCAACGAAGAAGACGGCCAGTTATTCGCTTGGTACGACAATCATCTGCAGATGGGATCGGCACCGTTATTACCTAATCCCATGAGAACCCATCTGCGTCATCAAACTCGGCCGATATGACCTCGAATTTCGTGATGAACATTCTGATGAGTTTAGGAAAATTTGTGCTCATCCATGTATTCTTTACGCCTGTCAGCCGCTACTGTCCAATATGGTGACAGTGTTGTCTGCCCCGAGCGCGATGTTCACCTAACCACCGGCAAGCATGAATGAATCAGACAAACCCACCTTCGACCGTCGAAAGCCAGAAACATGGAGTGCCCGACGACGCTGGAGAGTGGTGCTGTCTGCCTGCTTAATCTCCTTCCTCGCAGGCATCGATGCCACATCCATCACAAGCGCCCTACCTGATGTAGGTGAGCGTTTCGATATCGATGACTCAAATTTCCAATACACATACTTCACCGTTACAGCATGGAGCGCTGGCGCAGCAATAGTTCCCCTCTTTCTCCTTCCTATCATGGAAGAGTTCGGCATCCGCAAGTTTTACCTATCAATCTACGTCCTCTTCATGGTTTTCGTTATGGCCGCCGGCCTCGCACCTAATTTTGCATCCCTGGTGGTTTTCAGAGCCTTTGCTGGGAGCTTTGGAGGTGTCTTGCAGAACAACGTCGATGCTGTTGCAGCCGACGTATGGACTGCCGATATTGACCGGCGCACAGAATCACTGACGTTGTATACGTTCTGTTTGCTGGCTGGTGTGACTTTTGGCCCAGTATTCGGTGGCATAATCATCAATTTCCTGCACTGGCGTTGGTAATTATGAGTCGCTCCGCCACTGGATTTTCTAACAGAACCGCAGGATCTTTTACATCGAGCTCATTATCTATGGGACACTACTGCCCTACGTCTTCCTCGTCATTAGCGATACTCGACCTCCAAGCTCCAAGAGTCCGAAGAACATTGGTCACATCTTCAAGTCTACCGTCCTCCGCTCAGCTCGTATCTTGTTCACTGAGGTCGTCATCTCTACGTTCACACTCTGGTCCTCATTCTGCTTTGGCACGGTCTTCATCTTCACGCAGAGTATCCCGCAAGTCTTCGGCGAATTGTATGGGTGGAATGACTACGAGACAGGCTTGGTCCAGATTGCAGTCGTGATTGGAGAGGCTCTGGGCTATGGAGCATGTCTGGTTCAAAATCGCTTCCTCTACTACCGATTATCAACGTGCAACGACGATGGACAGCCCGTCCATGAAGGACGTCTCTACCTCAGCATGTTTGGAGGCTTCGTAGGTCTTTCTGGCGGCTACTTCGTCTACGCATGGTCATCTTACCCTTTCATTCCTTGGATCGGACCAACTATTGGCCTCAGCATGGTCGGCTTTGGTGTTATGACTGTGGTACAGGCGGTTGTCTGCTATGTGACGGACTCGTACGCTTCACATGCCGGTAGTGCCGTTGCGGCGAATGCATTCGGCGAAAATATGTTCGCTGCGTTCTTGCCGCTGGCGACGCTCAGAATGTATCGCTCAGACGTGGGAATGGGGGTCCAATGGGCAAGTTCGTTTCTGGGGTTTCTTGGACTGCTGCTGAGCTGCGTGCCGATTGTGCTGATGTTCGTGGGGCCGAGTATCAGAAAGAGAAGTCCTTTTATGGACTGAATCACAAAGGTATGACAAGTGATGCAAGAAGTAGACGCCGGGACTGACGACACTCCATGGCCAGGTCCAATGAGTACTAGATGGCTGAAGCTATCATTGAGTGTCTTGTGGATGGTTGATTTCTGGCTTGACAATCTGCTCCCGAGTGACCGCCTCGTCAATCTTCCCCGTTTCATGTCTTCCTATCCCTGTTTCCGACAGACAGCCACTTCCCAAGTCCGTCTTTCGTAGTGTTCCCGGACCACTTTGCCACCAAACTGTATTAGCTCCTTCGCACCATCGCCAATGTAATCTGTCCAGCGAGGCCATGAGCTTGACTCAGTCGATTGTGCCGAAGCAAGGCTCCTCTCGAAAAGGATTTCACGGGACGTATGAAGTCGTGATGTTGAATGGACAGGCTCGCTTACTCGATTACCAGTTGAACGATACGTACACACGTTATCCACCTCGACTGATATTAACACCAGCATCCGGCACAGCGTGAGGTGGAACGGCGCAGGCCGCACCCAAAACATGTAAAGACAATATATACGCAAGAAGCGGCACGTACGACGTTTCTTAGACACTGCTTGCTACTAGGTCAAAGGCCGGCCTGCGCTCACCGCTTTTGTGTTTCCGTCACAGCGCGCTCAATACATATACTCACCTACGGTTCCAGTTCCGGACTGTGTCGTCTCAAGATACGCAGTGAATGAGGAAATCGGTTTCGTTGTGCATGTGTGAAGGAAAAATGTTCCCGTGCGATGAATCTGGGGAGGTTGTGAGGTTAGGAGGGATGCTGTATCGGTGTACAGTACGAGCATGAACCTCCTTGTAAGTCTACTACCAGTGGGATACTCCAAGGCCCCTGGCAGACGGTATGCCGATGTGGGGTCAAACAGCCAATCATTTCACTTTATTTGCGGACTTCTGAGAGACCGAGCGAATCGCCGCATACGTGGTGTGATCCGTTGCCCGAGGTTGCCCACCATGAAATCCTCGTCTGCAGCATAAAAGGATGCTGGCTAGATGGACCACGCGTCCATTTCCATGATCATTTTTGGACCGTAAATCGTTAGCTCGTCTAATGCTTGATGATGGCAGCTTCAGACAATGGAACTCAGGGTAAGGACCAGATCATTATAGTCGGCGGCGGCATAGGCGGACTCGCAACCGCCATCAGTCTAGCTCAGAAGACCAATTATCGTATTCGAGTGCTTGAAAGCAGTCTGACCTTGAAAGAAGTTGGCGCCGGCATTCAAATCACTCCTAATGCCTCACGGGTGTTGTGTGGTTGGGGTCTCAGAGAGGAGTTTGAGAAGATTGCTACTGTCCCTAACTTCATGGAGATTCTCAGATATGATGATAACCGGAATCTAGGCCTGGTTCCATCGAATATCGGTAACTTCGCTTCCAGGGCTTGGGGCCATCCTCACTGGCTAGTACACCGAATGGAATATCAAGCGGTCCTCGCTCGTAGCGCGTCCGTGCTTGGTGTCACCATTGACCTCGATACGAAGGTTTCTCGCATCGATGCTGACGAGTGCGCTGTACAAGTTGCCAATGGAGATGTCCTCTTCCCCAATCTCATCATGCGCCGCATGGCATTCATTCACGTGTTCGACGCTCACTTCCTGAGCTGGAAGCCATCACACCTACACGTGGTGAGAACTACTGCTATCGTGTCCTCATCCCGCGAGAGAAGATGATGTCTAATCCTCTTACCGCAACACTTATGCAAAACCCAAATCAACAGTTATGGGCGGGTCACCTGAAGCACATAATCGGCTACTCAATAGCTCAGGGCGCTTACTACAATCTTGTGCTCATGATACCTGACGCATTGCAAGATGCGCCCCTGAGTAGGTACAATCAGCCCGGGAATGTCGACCAGATGAGGCGAGAGTTTGCTGGTTGTCATGCTTTGATCACAGCACTGCTTGAACTAGCCGAAACATGCGCAAAGTGGACCATAGCAGAGCTGCCTGCACTGCCAACCTGGACAAGCACCAATGGCCGAGTTGTCTTGCTCGGTGATGCAGCACACGCCATGTCGCCGCACGCCGCTTCTGGTGCTGCCACCACGATTGAAGACGCTGAGGTTCTGGGGCTCTGCGTTGCCGCTTGCGCATCACTCAACGACCTTCCAAACGCCACCAAGATGTACGAAAAGATCCGGAAGCAACGTTGTGAGCGCATTCAAGAAATCTCTCGCCAGAGTGCAATGACCTTCTCCATGCCAGATGGTCCCCAACAGAAGGGCCGTGATGAGGCATTCGGCAAAAGGCGAGAGATTCTGCTCCAGCAGCTATCAGGCAAGGAAGAATTCGTCGTGCCAACTCCGGACATGAACAAGCCGTTTCCTCATCCAGACTTCGTAACGTGGCTCTACGGATACGACGCCGCTGCGGAAGCAAAGAGACGCCTTTGTGGTGTGCAGTAGCTCAGCCTCGTCCTGATCTGTCCCTAGCAGAGCACCCAGAATTCCTACAATCGTGTAAGGTTGGTCAATCTATGAAATTACGATACAGACCAAGAGCTATAGACAACATCTAGAATAGATCCCTGCAAGACCATAGTAGGCATTGCTTCTCGAAGCATCGTCAGATGATGTATCTGAACCGCGCTTCAGCTGGCAGCGAGCTATCGTTTTCATCATCCTCCATGATCGTGCTCGACACCTTGCCATATTTCGCATCTCTTCTCTTGTTCTCCCGCCAGAGCAGAAAGCTCAGCGTTGTACAGATCAAACATGACAGTACCGAGAATCCAAACCCAGTCCACATTCCTCTGCGATAATATGGAGCCTCCGTGGAAGGGAAGCTGTTCGTGCCAAGTACTGTTCCGCATTGTCCGACGCACTGGATGATCCACACCCCTCCTGCTCGCTTCGATTCGTTTTCGTTGGTGTTGGCGTTCCAAGTGAGCACAACCGCGACCGTCACGAAAAGTGTAACGATCATGAAGCAGCCAACGTATCGGGCTGCAGTCGAGGTGGCAGTGCCCATGATGATGTATCCGACTGCCGCGACCGCAGCAAAGAAAGCGGCGAATGGTCCTCGGACTTTGTAGCGGTCCGAGAGGAACGAGACGCCGATGATGAGGAAAAAGCTGAGGAGGTAGGGAGGGGCTGACAGGCCGTTCGATGTAAGCTTGCTGAACGTGCCGAATTCGCTGATAATTGTCGGGAGGAACAATGGAAGAGAAGCAAACGAGACGTTGGTGGAGAAGTTTGAAAGGCCGAACATCCAGTCTGGTGCACATGGTTAGCAACATGATCTTCCAAGTGAACCATCGTCTTGTGAAACCTACTTCGATAATCCTTGAATGCTTCTAGCAGATTGCCAAGCTTGAGGCCTGTCTGACCAGGTTCTTCTCTCTGCGCTTGAGCTTGGTCCTGGTTCTCCCCCACAAGCCGGATCGCAATCTCTCGTTCTCGCGGTGTCAAGAACTTGGCTGTTGCTGGAGAGTCTGGCATGAAGAACCAACAGACAAGGGCGAGTATAGCGGTTGGGGCACCTTCGATGATGAAGAGAAGTTGCCAGTTGCCAATCGAGGAATTGATGTGCGACAAGCCGTAAGCGAGGGTCCCACCGTAGGCGCTGGCCAGGGCTGCACCAGATAAGAAGATACCGAAGCGCAAGCCCATGTACTGTCGAGGGTAGAAGAATGAAAAGTAAAGGGGTATGCCCGGGCCGAACATCGTCTCAGCAACACCCAAGAAAAATCTGCATGCCATCAACCCAGACCAGGATGTGCATGCTGCTTGTAGAGTGCTAACGACGCCCCAGAAGAAGACGACGAACGTGACCCATCGATGGGGCTTGAAGATCTTCCAGCCGAGCGAGTTGAATTGGAAGATGATGTACGCGATGTAGAAGCTGAGTGCATTAGTGATGGTGCCGGTCACAGACAAGGTGCCTTACATTGTTCCAAGCCATTCGTAGCGATTACCTGTGAGGTCGATGTCTTCCTGCATTCCAGCGAGCTTTGCATTACCAAGGTTCGAACGATCGAGAACCGAGAAGGTATAGAGGGTTAGGCACAGCGGCATGACATGCCAGTCGATTTTGCGAATCACTTTCTTGACCTCGTCGTCCGTATATACAAAGGTAGGAACAGAATGTTCCACATTAGTGGTCAACTCATTCTTCTCTCTGTCGGCCATGTTGTCCATGATGGAATTCTGTGTTCGAATGACAGGTCGATGACACTTGTGTTGATGAGAATAGTAGAAGTCTCGTCTGAAGTGGAACAACGAACAGATATTAATGGTCTTGCGCAAGTCGCGTCTACACTACTCGGTGTGATCCCGCTGCAGAAGGTAAGCTTTCCCCAAGCATCTAAAGCCTGAAGCAAGCTTTCTCCATAGCTCCACTCGCTAGTGTCGGGACGCGTAGGCCTGACCTGGGGTGCCGTGAGCCGACGGCAAAAAGGCCTTTCGTTCGACCAGACCAGGCCTCCTCCGACGGGATACAATCTTGGGCCGGAGTCCCCATAGTAGCATCCAATCGAAGTCAACCCGTAATAGGCTTTTGTACGCCCTCACAAGTTGCGGTAGGGAGCGGAGACTGAGTGCCCAAGGCATCGAGCATTACCTAGCGGGAGTCATGGATCGAACCGTATAGTTGCAGACGAACGACAACAAAAGTTCTAGGCTCCCGCCCATAGACGTATCCAGCTAGGCTCTCCCATACACTGTAGACTAAGCGCTCCATCCGATTCAATCCAATGACGAATACCAGCTCAAGGTGTCTGGAACGAAGCCACCTCCAACGTCAGGTACTGTTGTGCTGTATAAATCGAACGACGAGCCATCCGAGGGCCAATGAGACATCGACTCAATTGAGTTTGTTGGGCGCAGCGTGTGATTCCAAAGGCTTACGGAATCACTCGTGTCTCCTCCGTTTGTCGAGAAATTATCCGGTCCGACATGAGCCTGAGCCGCAACTGGTGAAATTGCGGGATTTGACAGCACTGGCTCGTGTGCATTCGCCGGCACGGCCTGTGAGTCAAACACGTTTGGTTCTCTCACCATCGACGTGACTACTTGACCGTCTTTGTGAAGGCGAGTCTTGATAATTTCGACACTTCGACGAATACCTGGGGTTTGCCTCGCCTCTTCTTCGAGCATGGCCAGTGTGGTAGCCAGTCGCTGGACTGCAGCCTGCGAGATCGAGTTGTCCGAGTTGCTGACCTGTTTTACTTCAATGGTCGCGGCGGTGTACACACAGTAAGACAACAGATATGTCTGATTCTTATTGGCAAAGCAACGACCATAAGCTTGGAAAAAGACATTGACAGCGGCGGCCTCTCTAGCACATACTTTGGCGGCGTGGTCAAACAATGCAGCTTCCTGGTTAACATAGGCATTCTTGTTCAGGAAGTACGGTCGATATACCAGAATCAGGATGGTATGGTAGAGTATGTTTAAGCAGCAGATGTGTGGAGGGGGACAGCTCGACTCCGCCAGGTTTTCGTCCATCCGAAGCTCGACCGGCAATTGTTTGGAGAAGTCACACAACCTAGCTTCGATGCCCTTAAGCTGTGCAAGAGTTGCGTGCCGAGATTTTGGACCGAAGACGCTTTTATAGGCGTCGTTGATGATGGTGGAAAGCATGACGAAATGCGAAAAAGTAGAAGAGCTGTAGCATGGCCTTGCAGCGTAGATTGACTCTAGCTCGCCGAGGTAGAACGGCTGCCAGGGATTCAAATCGTCGGTTCTGTCGTATAAGCAGTGGTCCGGATGTGGCATGCTCGTTAGTGATGGGGGTCGTCCTAAACACAAGCTGATTGTCTTGTCCCATGCATACGCAGAAAGATACAAACGCTTTTGAGTTTCGAGGTCGTCGGGCTCCGTAGCTGATGTCGGGAGCCGACTAGCAAGATGGAGGCCGAGATCTTTGATCATGCGAATCGCCATGCCCGTGTAAAGCCATCCTTCGCTATTTTTGCCAATGGCACACTGTCGACCCCCGAGGATGAGAAGTCCTTGAATCGTTGGGACGGCTGGTCTGTCTTTCTTTGACTCGTCAAGTAATAGCAACTTTGCACGCTCGAGAAATATTTCGCCTTGCTGCAGTGCGGCATATCGCGGATCACTTGACTGAATGTGTCGTGAAGCATGCGAATAGATAACAAAAAGCAAAAAGTCGGAATAGTAGGGGCCCTTCATCACCATGTCACGGAAAAAGCCTGAGGGACATCAGCACAGCAGGTAGCAGTCCGGGTATCATGACTCACTTCTGCGATAGACACAGTTATGCAAAGGAGCTTGCCAGGCCCAGTAGATATTAAGGAGGATCGTTGCAGTCTCAACGTCTACTCGTGGATCGCTGCTCAGTGAGGCATATGCTATTTGTTCGAAAGAATCGTGGAAGCGTGCATTGGACACCAGCCATCGTTTGTGGTAGTCGACTTGTTCCGTACTCGGCCGATCGAATGGTAGTAATTGTGTCGAAGAAAGCTGATCCTCCTCGATCTGAAATCGCGAAGTAGAGCCGTATCCCTGACTGGAGTCAGCCTGGCAAGTACGGACGCTGCTGAGTGGCTTACTTCTTCATCGTGCTCGTCGTCTGAGATCCTCGCATCGTGCTGCGGACCACTGTGGTTGTCAAAGCTAAGCGACGAAGTGGCGCGCACGGTGTGTGTCCCGTTTGGACTAGCAAGTGTTACCTCCTTTGGGCTTTGTATCCCCACGTCTAAGTCTTCGTGATGTAGCCTCGCGACGATTGAGCGCAGTTGTTCTTGGCATTGAGTCGGCCCCAGAGACAGGAGACCATGAAGATCTTGCGCCAAGTTCTCTAAGCGCCGCTCAGCTTTGGACAAGGCGTTCTGGAGGCGTGTAGTGGTTGAGCCGTGCTCATCGTAAGTACATCGTTCGCCAATTCTGACACAGTTTGCACATTTCGGCTTACCACCATCACATCGGACTTTTCTTCTTCGACAAATGAGGCAGGAGTGACCATATTTCTTGGCTCGAGACTGCATTGTGGCGGGACCAGGTGATAGCGAAGACAAGGACGCGCTGTGATGCCGACAGAAGCACTGCACATGAGGGCCGGCTCGGCCGGGGTGATGAAGGCCGGCAGTGGAGTCTGGTCATGGATTCTCCGCATGAGACCAAGGATTGAGGGGGCACTAGCAAAACGGCCGCGCGGGATGATACCGAGGATGTATCCTCAGCTGAAGCACCAAGCAACATCAACATAGTGAAGTACTCTGTGCCCAACGTAAGAGTCTGACGTTCCCCTGACCACGTCAACTGTAGCACAGTGTTAGATATCGACATGTTAAAGCCTAGGACACCTCCATTAGAGCCTGTATCGCCAAGCAAGTCGGTACATAGACCGCGATTCGAGGACTTGCCACTCCGTAAAGGAGACCCTCAATGTTCCGCATGGGGCTTGTGGGGGGCAGAGGACGAGGCTGGGACGTTGAACCTGCTAACAGCAGACGTCGTTGCTCGGGCATCACAGGAAGTGCAACATGGCACAGTTGTACCATTGAATCTCCCGCTGGAATCGCCATTGCTCCCGATGAATCCTCGGAGAACGCCCTGCGCACACAACATCATCGCCAAAGGATACGCCAACGACGATGAAGTTCATCTCAACACCCAGAGCTCGAGCCATTGGGACGGCTTGCGGCACTACCCATACCAGATTGATGCGGATAGTCGGTACTACAACGGCACCACGAACGAGGACATTTCGGGCCAACACCGCAACTCGAAGATAGGAGTGCAGAGTGGGTCAGACTGGTCACACCGTAGTTGTGTTAGCTGACTTTCTGCGTAGATCTGGCAAGACGTGGCATAGTCGGTCGGGGGGTGCTGCTAGACTGGCGAGAACATGCACTGCGAAGAGGTCTGAAGTATTCTCCGTTCACGAGTCATGGTATTTCGTTAAGCGAGCTTCTTGATGTTGCTGAGGCTGAAAGAGTGTCGCTTCTGCCTGGTGACATTCTGCTGATCCGGACAGGCTGGACAGAGGAGTACAACAAGTTGACGCGTGAAGAGAAGCTGCAGCTAGCGAGACGCGAGGAGAGAGCATTCGTTGGAGTCGAGGCCAGCGAAGAAATGATCAAGTGGCACTGGGACAACCAGTTTGCAGCAGTGGCCAGCGACACGAACGCGTACGAGGTGTGGCCGCCTACCAAGCCTCTCGGGGTGTCGTGCCATGAGGTTTTCCTGAGTGGTTGGGGGATGCCAATTGGAGAAGTTTGGGATCTCGAGCGCCTGTCAATGACGTGCAAGGCAGCTGGACGGTGGACGTTCATGCTTACAAGCGCGCCCCTAAACCTGGATGGCGGGGTTGCAAGCCCATCAAACGCGATAGCAATCTTCTAGAATAACTGTACACATCACTCCTACACTATGTCGCAGGTTTTACATCTATGCCATCTACCGCCTCTACTATCTCTTCTGCTAGTTCGCTTATGCCCCGTCATCGTGCGAGATGCTTGAAGCGATGTCCGTCCGTTTCATTGCTATTCCAGTGCGAGATTCGGCCTACTCATTTGCTCGCTATCATGCCGAGCACTTTTGACAGCGATGTCTATCATGTCTCGATGTAGCCATCGGCCTCGGATCACAAAACCACTGGACATATATGCTGACAGGTGCCCGTGATAAGACCGTCTCGTGAAACATAGCAACGACAGCCTCAGCACATGATGGGAAGCCTCGACCAAGCCGACTTCACGATACTGACACCGAACGCCATCCTCGGATATGGCTTCAGAAGCGACCATTTCTGGCTCGGCGTGGACAAGTACAAGCCCTCAGCAATCATTGTTGACGCCGGTAGCACTGATGGCGGTCCATACAAGTTGGGCATGAACAAGATGACATGCGGAAGAGAAAGCTACATCCGAGACCTCACCTTCATGTTGGAAGCATGCTTCTACCGCAAGATCAAGGTACTGATAGGCTCAGCCGGAGGTGATGGGAGCAACAAGCACGTGGAAGAGATGCTCGGCATGATCAGAGAGATTGCAGCCTCGCACAATTTCTCCTTCAAGGTCGCTACTATCTGCACCGACATCAGTCGAGACACAATCAAAGCGAGGATCGCGAAACACCAAGCTCATCCGTGTGGTCCTGTGCCTAACTTGACCCCAGAGGATGTCGACAAAGCTGTCGACATTGTCGGTCAGATGGGAGCCGAACCGTAGGTGTCTTGATACCCGTGCCAATATGCGATGCTGATTCTTGCAGATTCATTTCCGCCCTTGAGCACGACCCGGACATCATCCTTGCTGGTCGCTCCTACGATCCCTCGCCCTTCGCCGCCTTCTGCCTACACCGTGGAGTGGATCATGGCGTTGCATATTACTTGGGTAAAATAATGGAATGTGGTGCATTTTGTGCCGTGCCAAAAGGGAGGACAATGGTTGCACGGGTCAGAAAGTCCTCCTTTGACCTGACCCCTGTTTCGCCTCTCGAACGTTGTACCCCTGTGTCTGTCGCAGCACATACCCTTTACGAGAAGACACGCCCGGATCGCTTGCCAGGTCCCGGAGGAGCCTTACACTTGGATGGCGCCAAATACGACCTGCTTGCCGACGGTAGGACTGTCAGAGTCTCTGGTGCCAGTTTCGTGCCGACGCCCATCTACCAAGTGAAGCTGGAAGGAGTGGAAAAGCTGGGTCACAGGACGATCTTCATTGGTGGCATACGCGATCCCATTCTGATTGCACAGATTGATGACTTCTTGGAAAGAGCTCGTGCATACACACAAAAGCTGTTCCCCGAGCTCGACAGAGATGAGCATTGCCAACTCAAGTTTCAAGTTTACGGCAAAAACGCCGTCATGGGCCCGCTAGAACCGTCGACTTTTGCAGCTCATGACATTGGTATCCTGGGCGAGGTTGTTGCTCCGACCAAAGAGAAGTCACATGCTATAGCCAACAACGTCAGAGCGTCCATATTACACATGCCTTATGCCGGTCAAATGGCCACAGCTGGTAATTTCGCTTCGCCCCTGTCGCCGCACGAGCAGGACGCAGGTGAAGTCTTCAGGTGGAATGTGTATCACCTGCTCGATCTACAGCCCGGCGAGGAGGTCAGCATGTTCCCTGTCAATCATGTTGACATTTCCAGTAGCGAACCTGCTGCAGAAGAACCTGTCCACTACACCGCGGAAGAATTGAAAGATTTCGACTCAGCTGATCCCGCACCACTTGTTACGAAGGTGGTACCGAGGGAAGATGCACTGATGATGGATGTTGCAAAGATTGTTCGGTCAAAGAACAGTGGTCCATTCGAATTGACCTTCGACATCATGTTTGATGACCTGGAAACATATGAGCGTGTCAAGTCGGCAGATGTCCTGTCAAATGACGTGATGCAGCGTTTGTACAGCGTGAAAGAGGAGGACATTTTGACAAACATGTATTTCGAACCGGCGAGGGCGTGGAAATGTACAATCAAGAGACCGTGGGAGCAGGGAAGCATTGGGGAGCGGGATACGCTTGGGACGCAACAGCATGCTCCACTGTTATACGTCAAGGTACCTGCTGCTCAGTAAGGTGTTCCAATTCTTCTTAGACTTGCATATACTTGGTCATCCTCTACCTGCATGGGAAAGCCTGAGAAGCCCTGTTCTTGCTGCTGGTCGGTATTCAATCATCACGTCCGGTTTTCGCGTGGTTTTAGTACAGTGCGCGTAAATGACTGTTTTACAAAGTGATTATATTCTGGCTTTAGGCGGCCGTAACCACCTAGATATTCCTAGTTCTGTACTGGCAGCCCCCTAAAACCTATGAATGCTACTGTCTTCTGATTACAGTCAACGAACAATACCAGACCCACTACTCCACGACTTATCGTTGTTTACGATCGAGGCCTGTAGACTGGCAAAACCGGCAAGACCGTTATGACCGGTCATTGACTTATCGATAAGAGCTCGACACCGCCGATGATGTAAGCATTTCTGATGTCTTTAGAGGTATCGCTCGCCTAATCTTGAATGCTGCCTAACGGAACATTTGGGAAATGTGCTTGTGAATCCGGGAAGCTATCATATCTGCTCGACTACGCGCGAGCGGTCAATCTTCTTACTCTCTCTACTCCTGTGTCCTCACCCCACACCGATCTTGAATCTTCCCACGAATATGTCAAACCAGCCAGGTCCACGAGATCTAGTCCGAGGCCGAGGCGAGCGAGGCTCGTCACCCCTTGGGACCACCATTTTCGTCGGTCTCCGCGCTCTCGATGGACTTATCCTGCAGCGTGCCTTGCAGGTCTGGGATCCTCTTCCTGCCCTCTTTACGAAGCTAGGCTTTTCAGTGCCACCACCGCCCCCTTCAGGCGGTTCACCTCTAGCTGCGTCCAGCCATGATCTAACACCGTTTCAAGCCATCATCTGGGCTATGTCCATCGGCAGCGCGGTCAAGCAGATCATCTGGATCCTCGCTATTTCCAAGGAGCCAATGTACGTCGACGGCGCAGTTATGATATCGCTATTCAACACTGTCGTCAACAGTTTCAACACCCTTGCTTTCAGTCTCGCCAGCGTAAATCCAACGTGGTCCGCGAAAGCCATGTACATATCCGTCCCGCTTTACGCTATCGGTATTCTCATCGAGCTCGTCTCAGAGATTCAGCGGAAACGCTTCAAAGACAACCCCAAAAACGAAGGCAAGCCGTACGGGGGCGGTCTCTTCGGGCTCTCGAGATCGATAAATTACTTTGGCTACACGGTTTGGAGGGGAGCGTTTGCACTGGCTGGCGGCGGACTGGCTTGGGGAGCCTTGATCGTAGCAAGCTTTTCGAGGGATTTCTGTACACGAGCTATTCCAGTCATGGACAGATATTGCACAGGCAGATATGGTCAGCAATGGGAGAATGTTAAGAGGAAGGTGCCTTATGCTTTCTGTCCAGGGGTGTACTAGTGGTTTCAGAAAACATTTTCGGTCTTCGTGACAGTTTGAAACGAGAAACGAACTGTCGACAGACACTTATATTCCGTGCCTTTTTTCCACTTGCGGCGAGATAATGGGTATTCGCAATTTAGCGGACCGCGAGAAAGGGCACGATTTGTGATGTATCTCCTGGGCCTTGCTCCTACCCAGGCTCTGATCCTTTCACAACCACCCCTCGACCAGTTGATGCCCTGTGGTCTCCAACTCATCTCCCCCCTTTCTCTGCACCCTGATGCTGACCGTCTTTCCACTGGTTGGCCTCTTCGCATTGAGATCGAGCTAGAAGATATCTCTTCGATATTGAACCTCTTTCGCGTCGCCTTCGGCCGGTTGAGTAAGAGCCGACAGAGTTCAATGCCAGCTATCTTGCTATGTACTCTGGTGATATCGTTCGAGCCAGATCCATAACCCACAGGTAACCCCTCAGGCCCTCGGTCGTTCGCGTGCACAAGTGGGATAGAGAAAGATGTTAGATAGAACATCTTGCCTACAATGAGAAGCTCGCCCCTCTCCCACGTGCCGTTGTCGAAGAGCCATTCCACGTACCAATCGAGGAGACAGGGAAATACCCGCGTCTTGTTGGACTGGAAGCTAGTCTCGGTGATCAGACTCATAAGCATTCCAAACGCCCCAACCTACAGGAAAGGCCCGAGTATCAGGGTGATGAATGATACAGCGCACGAGGCACCGAGCAGGATAAGGCTGACGCGGTTCGGGATAGCGATGGGCACTATCGTGACAACGGACGGATGGCAGTCGTTTTGAATTTGATTTGAGAACTAGAAAGACCAGTCAGACAATTGGAGCTTTTGGTTTGGGTATGTCTCGTTACGGTCGAAGAAAGCACGGTGTACACGTAGACTGTGGCAGGTGCAGGGCGCATTGCAACAGTGCCAGACCATCGTGTATATCGCCCTGGTGAGCAACGAGCGGTGCCATCTGGCACATGAATGACAGTGGCGACTCGAGTGCAGGACGCCTGACTACATGCTTTGACGACCAGTTCGTATCTGAGTGGGCACAATATGTGCAATTGGCTTTTGTCGAATCTTGGCTCGAACGATAAAAGGGCTCTACTGAAGTGGTAATAAGAAAGACAAAAGAAACCATAGTGTAGGCGTATAAGAGTGTCTCATAGTGAAGGCTCACAGTATGGTAGGATCTGGCTATCGTGGTAGATTTGAATGCAACCGCTTGTCACTAATGGCCCATGGCATCGGCATACGTTGCCACAACCCTCGTCGTGACAGATTGAAACCGCGTTTCTATACTAATTGGAGACTTGTGCAATAACCTTGTTAGTCAGCTCTAGCACTTATGGCCTGCCGCTGGCGTAATCGTTCCCATGACACCGTCTCGCATTCATTGCGAAGGCCGTGATGATCGCACAAAGACTAGCTAGCCGGGAAACGACGCCGCATCGTGGATGGAAATACTCGGTTGTTGAGGTGGACCCGTGCAGCTGTGACCGTAGCGGCTAACACAATGTAGGTAGCCGCTAGTCCACAGTCGAACCGCTCTTGTCTTGGTCACTCATCAACGTGTTGTTAGTGCGCAATGAGTGCTCCTTCGCTCAAGATGGAGCCTCCCACGCTCTCGTAGTCCGATCAGGTCTTTTCAAGTCCTTCTTCTTTCTCGCTCTTCTCACGCTCCGCTTCGTCTTTCTTCTGCGTGATCTCTAATTCCTTCATCTGCTCTTCCTCCTCTGATGCATCGATATCCTCCAATCCAACCTTGCCCAAGATCCGTCCCATCATGAAACGATAGTGAGTATGGCCTTCGACGAGGTCGGAAGCATCCACGTTCTCAACACCCGGAACGTCTTCAATCGCTTGCAAACCGGCAACACCGTATTGCAAACTGCTTGTCCTGTACAGGAAGCCAAGCAGGTTGTCATTCGTTGAGTATACGTTGATCAGCCGGCCACTGACGACGGAACGTAATCTGCGCCATATAACGGAGTCCGCAGGTGCTGCAGCGCCCGCTATGACCACGGATTCGACAAGGCCGAAAGCTTTGCGCTCAGCAAGTTCGTCCAGACAAGAGTAGATGAGTCGTGCTCCAAGAGAATACCCGAGCAGGGTGACTGGTCTCTCACCCTGTACTTTGGCGATGAGAGCCTTCGCAAGAACTTTCCCTGCCTTTTCGCTTCGTGCCGTAGCCACGCTCCACGGGTTGTCGACAACTTTGGCGATTCTGCTAACACCGTAAGGCAAAGCCAGCGCGGAAGCAAAGGTAGCAAAGATGGTTCGACTGATGACTTCTTGCTTCGCCCATGCCCACGCGTAGCTGCGAACATACTCAATCAGAGCGTGGCCAAGCTTCAAGAGTGATTTGACCTCCCACCTGAGTGCAAAACCTTCGATACTGCTCCCTATCACCTGCCATGGTTTGACGACTTCAGATTCGTCAGTCAGATAGCCTGATATACCGATGGCAACACGCAGGTGCCTTGTATCGCCCTTAGTCTTGTTACTACCCATGGTCTTCTTGAGCTGCTGGAAGCGTTGTTTATGAAGGGGGATAAAAGCGAAGTCGTCGACCTCACGAGCATACTGGTCGACGACTCGTCCAGTCATGCGCCCTCCGTAAGCACCGAACAATGCACCCACCAAAGGAGCACTCCCAGCAAGCGCACCAAGGTAGCCAGCAGTTGCGGTTGCACCAAGACCAACGCCTCCCATGATTGAACCCACACCCGCAGCCAGAAGAGGGGCTGCCAGTCCACCAGTAACACCAATGAGAACAGCACCAGCTGCTGCGCCCAAACCAACCTTCCATTTGCGGGAATGTGCATTCTCTTCCGCATGCTTCTTGGTCTCTTCGTCGGCATTCATTTGCTGCTTCGCCGACTCTAGTAGACCCTCGGCGACATGACTTTCATCCTCTGGCAAGAGTTTCATCGGTAATGATAACGAGCTTGTAATACGCAGCAGAAGAACACGGGACTCTGCACTATATGTCTCGAGACTGAGAAGCAATAGCAGCAGTGAGTGTAGCACAAGCACACGCTGAGCTTGAGGGAGATCTCGGAGTGGCGTGGCATGCGGTGGGTATAGTTGCCGCAGTGCCTGGTCCGACTCGGCGTCTTCGAGCTCCCTGGTGACTTTTTGGTCTTGGTCTTGTCCCTGTGGCTTGTTTGCTGCTGCTTTCGAAGTATCATCCTGATGCTGATTGATGACCTCCCCAAGGCGTTGCACGACTTTATCTCGCCAATTGTCGAAGTGTGCCAAGGCGTCATTGCTCAGCTCTCTCATCTTGTCGCTAGACAACTCACGCACTCTGTGCTCGTATGTTTTCTTGCGTTGTTCCTCCGTTTGCTCGACATCTGGACGATCAGGCTTTTTGGGTGCCGATTGGCTAGCAATATGACCCGTACCGGGACTAGCTGATAGAGGCCGAGTCCAGCTCTCTTGAGTTTTCTCTGGATCGAAGATGTCCAGTACCTGTTTTCGCATAAGGCCCATACAGTTGGTAACCAGTAGGAGTAGTTCTGTCCTATCTTCTTGGGTGGACAGAATCGTGGTAAGTGACTGTTCATTACTCTTTTCTGGTTGGTGATCGGCCTGTGCCGAGCCACCGCCTGTAATCTTGTTGAAGAACGACGCCATGCCTCAAACCGATTGCTGATACCTTAAGACGTCGTGCAGGATTGGTAAGGTTATACTCATCAATCACTTGGGTCGAGAACCTAAGCCGTGAATACATTCCGTCATAAAGCAGTGACACAGTTCTGATCGAATAACCCCACACTTATGACCTCAGAGTACGGCAAGTTACAAGACAGCTAACGCAAGAGCACGTGACGAAAGCCCTCCAGTGCTGCCGCTCGTGGACAAAAGACGATCTTTCATCTACCCTTCAGACCATTTGGCATTATAGGCATTTCATAGCGGCTATAATAGCTGGCGAACCGTTGTGGCTTTTGATATGAGAACCGCTTATACTCACAATAGCTGCTTTGACAAGGTGGCCGATCGATCAGATGTTACTCGCGCTTGGCTGTGTCTACACTCGGTGAAGATTCAAGGTGGCCTCGTGACGATGGAGGTATTCGCGAGTCCTCGGTGACCACATCGCGTAGGCCAAGTCCAATACACGCTTTCTTCTTTGCCATTGTGGAAGACTGGCCTGTATGAGATGAGTACTCCTGTCTGGAGTTCTTGGACTAACTAACGACATCTTGCGATGGTGAGCGACTTGGATCCTCAGCTATGTGGGCCTGCGACAAGCATGCAGAATCAGATGCGCTGTCGTCTCCGCATCCTCGTCACGATGAATTCTGATCAGGGGTATCTGGGATTGATAGTTCAGATCAATGTCACAGTCCTGTTGAGACTTTCATGTCAATTTCCTCAATATGAGTCGCAGTTAGCCAAGGCAGTGCTGCAGGAATCACGGATTCGTCTCATGACTTGAATAGTGGAGGTGCTCCACGCTTCGACTTAAATTGAGTACTGCAGGTACATGATTGTGCCGCCCGTTAGTAGATGTGGCTTTGACACTCTTGTGGTTAGGGGGTCATGTCATGTGTTTTGGTATGTAACGTTATGCATGAAATGTACGTAGGCCACTCGAGATACCGTCATATCTGGTTGCAAGAGTTTCGTTAACTACTTCGGTTTCGGTATGCAGCGGCGGGAGTTGCGCCGGGCCACTGCATTCAGGTAGTTTATGGACACACTATTTGGCTCTAGTCCTTGTAGGCGGGCAGCTCGGTCGCTGGTGACAAGATCTCCTTTGAGTCCAGCTCTCTTGCATGGCCATGAAGATCGTCTCCCAGCTCAGCCCGACTGTTGTGCTGATTTCCAAGCTCAGCTGGTGGTGGCGTAGGCGGAAGGTCTTTGACGCTGACATAAGCGTGCTTGTTCTCGTAAGCGCTTCCACTGCCTGTTTCAATGACCTCGGCGGCTTCCGGTGTCTGCTTTCGAGCTTGGCGCCGGTGGAACAGGAAAAGAATACCTCCAATTGCTGCAACACCAGCTGCAGCTACTCCTACGCCAACACCGGTTTTGGCACCAGTCGACATTGTGGATGCTACGGGTGTCTCCACGGGAGAAACGACCGTATCAGTCGCAGCCAACACGGTGCTAGAGGTCAAGCTCGAGAGACTGGTCGATTGTGTCGACAAGCTTGTGGTTTGTGGACTGCTTGAAACAACGCTTGTGGTCGTCCCAGCACAATCTCCGAAATCTCCTTGACAGCCAGTTCCGCAGTATTCGTTTGTACTCCCGCACCAACCCGTCTCGCTGCAACAGCTACCAAAAGAACTCCCTATGCATATTTGGCTCGATGTGTCTGTCGCGCCGCACCGGCCATCACTGCTGATCGAGGACGCGTTGACTACGCACTGGCCGAATTCTGACTGGCAATCGGCATTGCAGTAGTTCGAAGTGGCACCGCAGTAGCCTTGGCCCGAACAGCAGTTTCCGAAGGTAGAGCTGAGGCAAGTCTGACCCGTTGTACCACCGCAATTGCCATCTTCTGACACGACAAGAGTGGAATTTGTGCCTTGGGCACTAGAGGAACGTAAACACAATGCCAGCAAGCACAGCCGGGTAGTCGTAAGATGTCGCATCATTGTGTGAAGTAATCTTTGCTTTTTCTGCTGGGGTGCGTTTAAACCTCGACTGCAGCGCTCCGGCAGACAAATGGCTGTATTCTGGTATTATTGGCTGATGTGGAGCTTGCACGCACTTCTGGTGTGGCTCTGCTCTGCGAACTCGTGTACTGGCTTACACGGTGCGGTAGATGTTCAAACTGTTGTTCCAAGGTAGTCGGGGTGGTAGAAGAGTTAAAGCTGCGGAGAGTGAGGCCGTGTGGTAGAAGACGATGCGGCATGTATCCAAGGCAAAGTATCGACATTTTGGGCGTGAATCCTCCTGTCTGTGGACCACTCATGCAGTCGAAGCCTAGTTTCGAGACTCAGCCAGCGTGCTACGCTGAGCTCGTTCTCGTTTTACCGAGCAGCATTCTAGCAAGGATGATGAAGCCATCGTTGATAGGTGCGAAATTGCGCCAAGTGAGTATGCATAAGCTAGCGGACATATCCCTGGACGGCCATGGGTATTGAGCCATGCGAATGTCTTACCCATGGCGGTGTTAGTCAATGGAGGGAACGGGCCCTCCCCAAGTCACATCTGCGCCACAGTCATGATGTTGGGCAGCGATACCCGCAAAGGGACCAACAGTGGAAGCAGCCATCAGGATGGTATCAGGATGGTGAGGCGGTCGACTCGAAATTCGTTGTTTCAGCCTCGGCCGCGCTAAAGAAGCTCGGCATAAGCAAAATGTTAGCGTGTCAACCAAAATAACATTCGAACGAACATGATGGTGTGCTGGAAGGAACAATTGGCAGCTTTTCACTGAACACCTGCACTTTCTTGGGTTGGGAAACTGGTGTTGTGCTGGCTCTATGCAAAGTCTTTCCCTGCTGAGCGATAGGGACACAGCGACAGAGCACTAGCACTATCTAGTAGCTGGTGCTTGGCGACCACGCTTGCTACCTCGTACCTTAGAGCGTATGGGAGGCCCTAAGCGTATGGTGCTGGCTCAAAACTCTTCGTTACTGAATGCTGTATGGCTACGACAGCAATGTATGATCATGAGTGGTATGTCGTAGCTAACTAATGAAATGACAGAGACGCAGGTAAATGGCCACCCGGCCGCACTTGCCATTATTGGCCTAACACTACTAAATATGAATCGGTAGGGTAAGTTAGGGTAGAGTGACCGGTTGAACCCCCTGCAGACATCAGGCTCCTGCACAGGGCTGAAGAGAAGATCCGAATCCGCTCCGCCCGCTATTGGTACGAGTAAGTTACCGCATGACACAGCTTTCCCCGAGATACTGCCTCTGCTGGCTAGTAGCTGCCGAAGCGAACAGGCTCCCAACGGCCTTCCTTCCTGCACTCGTGACATGTGCAGTGGACATTCCGCGACCCGTCAGCCGCCCGTGGAGCGTTTCGGTCGCCGTACTGCTCAAATGCCGAGCAACAGTCTCGAACCTATAACAGTGAAGCAAGAACGTTAGTGGATCCGGCCTCAGCTTGCGCGCTCCATTGCTCTATTTAGCTTTATGCCCTGGACGTTAACAAGACTTTGAACTTCCTTTTGTTGGCTTGCTTTGTCGTTAGCTTCAGCGGGACACATCGTCAAAAAAGGCCACATTCCGAACGCCCTAAGGCTGTCGGCCATTTTAGCTGGTCGAACGACTTCTCGCCGACTCCGATGCATCTCGATCTGTTCGTCTTGCAAGTTGAACCACTAGTCGTTTGGAACACTGGCAGTTAGGAAGTGTTCGTAAGCATTAGCGTCTTCAGGATAGGCATTGATCGTTCAACCAATTGGACAAACTAGATATAGCTATAACGGAGTCAGCCTCGTTATAGTGGACTCAGCCCATGACAAGGCATGCTATACAATTGGCTCATATATCATGCCTATCGTGGAATACGCTATTGCTTACGAACACTTCCTGAGATTTCTAAGTACCTTCTGCCAGCTTTTCTGTGTATGACCACCTATTTGAATAAGCTCAACGCACCTGATGTGGTAGGTACAGCAGCGTACTAGTCCCAGGTAATTAGCAGAACCCACGCTAGACACTCTGGCTCTTGGCTAGAGCGCTAAATTCTGACGGTATAGGCTTAATGTCTAACGGCAGAGGAAAGACGTCGCTAAGCTCCGTCATATAACTTGAAGAATGAAGGGTCAACGGGTATTGAACGACGAGCTACACCACAAAGCGAAAGTAGAGCATCTAGCCGCTACACTAGTACTTCATATTGTGGGTTATGATCTAATCCGGAGGTGGCCGTACACAGAAAACGCTGGCAGCAGGCAACTACTCTAGTCGATGCTTTGCCCGCGTGGAGAGCAACCGGTACGAGGTACTAGCTGTCGCGCGCTCACTTCGATATCCCAAAGCTTGTTCCACGAAAACTCGCAAGTGTGCGAGGATGGGCCGATTTGCCATCATACCAACAAGATTCCCAAGCATGCTAAGAGGTACCGCTTCGCTACGCTGACGTTTACACCCGTTCCTTATTGTAAGCTAAGCAAGCAAGTCGAAGAAGGGTCTACATGTAATTTCAGCAAGGCACATCCGCAGCCTACGAACCACCAGGGTCTTGCACAAAAGCCTATTTCGTTAACCGGTATTCGATGTGGCAAGCGCAGAGATAGATTAAGTTCGCACCTTCTATAGGATCCCCAATGGAGTCAGTACGTATACCTTGGCCTGCTACCAACATCAGAGATCGAAACTCTCAGAGAAGGAGTCAGCGTCGCCTTGTATAAAAGCACGGCTATCGCTGGCCGCTGGTCAATCTTAGATGTGTATCCATAATTTGCTAAACCGACACAGACGTTCGCTCTTTACTACTACCTCACTACTCACAATGACATTCTCTACCAAGTTATTCGTTTTGTTCAACGTCCTGGCCAGCAGCATCAATGCCTTCCCAGCTAGGCCGTCTCGTGTTAGTTCAACATGCAGCGGTCAAGTCATCGAAGGTACCGGCACCTTCATGAATTCCCAGACTTTCACGTTCTCGGGCACAACTCTACCCTCCGGTCTCATCGCTATGGACGGTAAACTCATTGGAGATCAAGAGAACGGCGCGCCATACAACCACATCTTTCAAGCTGACAACGTCTTCGTTCGGAATGGCTACCTCAATATCATGGTCCCGGGCGCGCAGACCCCGGCGTCGGCTCCGGACCAGGCCATTTCCTCAGGCGAAGTGTACACTGCGGTCTCGGACATCCTATATGCGAGCGTTCGAACTTACGCCATCTTCAGCACTGTACCAGGAACATGTCAATCGAGCTTCTTTTACAAGAACGACACCCAGGAGACTGACATGGAGTTTCTCTCCGACCCAAACTCTGCAGGCAACGCAGACGGGACAGCGGATGTGCACTTCGTGAATCAGGCCACCAATGGCGGCGCAGTGACAATCGCTGATACGCCAGCACCAGCAGACGTTGGAACTACTGTGCACGAGTATCGACATGACTGGACAGCGGACTTCACAGCATTCTATATTGATGGGGTGCAACAGCAGGAGTTCACTACCAACGTTCCCAGTCAAGCGGGGCCATGGTATTGGAACAACTGGGCGAATGGTAACGATGGATGGAGTGCGGGGCCGCCAGCGCAGGACAATGTGTTCATGATTCAGAAGATCGTGATGTACTATAACACAACCACAACAGCTACACAATGTTCCTAAGCAGCTGAATGAAGGCGTTGTTTGGTTGTTATGACTCAGGCGCACATACAGAAGCATTAATCCCCTTTGCATCGAATCCAGGTCATTGCTTGTCCGTGGTGCAGCTGCAGCGGGCCATTTTGCCCCAATGAAGGCGAAGCCAAACCTTGCAGGTGGATTCAGATGCTATAGAACTCTCTTAATATTGATATACTCTGTTTCGAAGAACTTCATCCACTGATTCGATGTAAAACTGCTTCACACTTACTGAAGCTAAAGCTTTCATACCGTCACTGTGTCATTGAGTATGCCGGCAAAAGGTAGGAAATGGTGCCACGCTAGCTAGCGCCGATGACGTCCACCGCCAGCTCTGTGTTTGTGGCTTCAAGCATCTGAATACCGGGGAGCCGTACACTGAATGACAACGGTGTTCCTAATTTTTCATTACGAAATCTTAGGAAGACTCACGTGAGAGGCTCTGCAGCATGATTCAGCATCAGTATCAACTCAGTGTCTCCAAATCTCCGATGATTAGTGCCCGCTGCTATGCGCTACGTCACTACCTGCCTGGCAGGCTAGATTCGTTGCATGTGCCAGCCTCTCCGTATGTTGAGCTTACAACACCATGGCAAGCTCTGGTATGGTGCTTGGTTGAGGAGGGTGCCGCGGTACGTTCCAGCATCTAGTGTTTGTTGATAAGCCAGCTCGACGCCACAAGCTCTGCTGGGCAGTTTCCAGTCGTCGAACACTAGTGGTGTTCAAGTAATCAGTCCTTGCTCGGATCTGCCGTCTCTGAGAACAGTTCGGCCGGAGAAGCTAGTACCTACAAGATAGAAACGCAACCGAGTTTGGCCTGGACAGGACGAAATGATGTTGTCGGTTTAAGCGTGTTATGGATGTTTTGTTGTTGCCTTGTCAGTGCAATGGCTGAACCACGATGGTAACCACATTACAGCGACCGGCCGATGGTAGTGGTACTTGACATCGTCGTGCACCTTCGCACGACCAGGGACCGCGTCTCTGCTTTGTGTGATACCTTACAACAGCTGAGGATTATTGAATGCGAGTGTGTAACATGAGTGCCTTTTGTTGGAGAAGCCGGCGACAGTCGTCTGATATGTCCATGAGCCGTTGATGACCATCAGAAACCGTTCCAGTCCACTTGATTCGCGTTAACGTCCATCATAAACTCGCTGTGTATGGTGGGGTAGGCGCTCATGTCCCATCCTTGGTAGCTTTGTCCTTCCATGCCGTAAGCGATACCGTGGCTGCTGAAATCCATCGGCATCGGGATTGGTATCGGAAGGTCGTCCATGCTCATGCCCACAACATCATCGGTTTGTTCTGTATTTGCGAGCTGTTCATCTTGGATCATTTGCGCCAATTTTTGCTTGATCTCGGATATGACCCGTGGTGGTGTAACTACATTGTCTACTTGGTCTGGTGCTTTCCAGCCCTGGAGCACAATCGTGGCGTAGATTTTGAAGAATCTTAGATCGGACCCAAGATCAAAGCGAGCCTCAAAGTTGTCGTTGATAACCGTCCAAGCTCGTTCAGCGTGGTCGCTGGCAGGTCGCTTTTTCAGATCTTGAGAAATGTGAATGTATGCGGGGAAAGGAAAATGGAAGTGGATAAACCAATGATACCCTTTGGTCAGAGGGGAAGTCATGAGCTGTGTATCGTATTGGAGCATCTCGAGCGCAAATGACATGGCGGCGTCGCGTTGCTCATCCGTGTCTTGCGTGGATGACTTCGAATAATGTTCGATAAGACGGTTCTTGGCAAGGTAACTTCGCGTTGTCCAGATCGTCATGAAGTGGAGCGGGTTTTCTGGGTTGCAATGTCTGAGGTATCGGTCCTCCATCGCTTTCTCCAGCGCCACCAGCTCACCACCTTCTGGAATGGGGCCGTCCTGGACATCTTTGGCAACACTCTTCAGGGATGGACTGATGAAGTCGAGGTGAAACGCGCTATGGCGTACGAACTCGCCCATCTCGCTACGAACGACGGCAAAAAGGGCATCGGTCGGTTGTGTCTGAACCGCTGGTCGACCCTTCATCTCTGGTTGTAAATCGAAGTCATTGACATTGAGAGGAGGCCTGCAATCCCAGGTGGGAGTCAATGTCACGGCCTTGTGGATGGCCATCTCGCAGATACGAGTGTCGAAAAGTACTAGCGACCACCAAAGCCTGCGGCGCATCTCAGCCTCAAGAGCTGGGCATCTAGCATATGTCGACTCGAGATGGAGACCCATGCGCTGGGCCATACGAATGGCGAGGCCGAGCATGGTCGACAGGGAGTCGGGGTCGGTACTTTGTCTGGTCGTGATCTGAGAGTGTCAAACAAGCATGGACGTGGCGACTCGTTAGACTCACTAGGTATAGATAGAATGCGGTCAAGCAGTCACGATCGGTAGAGCGTAGAAACTCACAGTCCAACAGTGCTTGCTGGCAACCGAATTGATACTTCCTCAGTAGCTGTTCTTTTGACGTACCGAACATGGCAAGGCACTCGCGGTCAGCTAGACTCAAGATGGAGATACTATAGATGCTGAACAAGAGTGCCGCCAAGGTAGGCTTGATCGTTGCCACATTGCTGGCAGCGTCTATGATACTTCCTTGCAGAGTAGGAGTATGCGTGACTTTGAGCAGTGGATTGACATTGTCGAGGTAGACTTGCCAGAGCCTGAATATGTGGATTTGTTCGGGATGCAATGAAGAGAGATCAACAGCTGTGTCGCGCAAGCCGAACAGAAAGACATTGCTTTGATGCCACTGATGCCAATGCTTCTTCAAGTTGACCATAGTTTCGTGGACGTCGTCAGAAGAATCAGTACCATCGTTGTCGGAATCTCGGGACTGTTCCGCCTCCATGAGCGAAGTCTCACAAGACGAGCGCATGAATTCTCCCCCTTGATTCATGGCCTGCCATAAGTTCCTGAAGAAGACTGTTATTCATATGAATTTCAGGTTCGTCCGAGGACAAGCACGTACTTAGCCTCGTGTGCGGTTTCGGATCTGGCGGTTGTCGAGGGTGAGGGGGGCGTCCCGGCGCCCGTAGCAGCTCCCAGCTGTTCGTCATGTGGGTAGTCATGACCACCTCTGTCTGGATCAGGCTGCTCCTTCTCTGTGGTTGGAGGATCCTTGTGAAGCGGCTTGAAGCTGATGTTGTTTTGGCGAAGCAGGCTTTCATAATGTCTGAGTCGGTCGAGCAGTTCTCGTTCTGGGAACCGGCGGCGTCGCTGGCTAGGGCCTAGCAAACCGGCCGGCATGCACTGCACATGTGATCTGGTGCAATTGGCGCAGGGGAACTTGCGATCACATTTTACTTTGCGCTGCTGGCACTGTACGCATGCGAGCACCCGCCGTGGCTTGGCAGAGGTCGAGGTACTTGACTCTGGTGTGGGTATTACTGTCGACATAAACACGATCGGCTACTGTCAAAGATCGCGTCGGGAGCGAGGTCTAGCCAATCGCAAACACACAAACGCAACGAAAGAGAAAGACTCTCGGGCTTTTGTAGTACCCGTGCAGCCAGCTTTATAAGTGTCAGGTAGTAATCGTAACGTTGCGACGTGACAAAGTATCCACCCGAGCCAAGCCGGACTTTTCTAATGCCCGGAACAGCCAGAGGCCTCCTTTTCATCCGACTGCTCTCTTTGATTATTGGTACATGAAAGCTTTGATGTGTAGACTCAGCGGAATCGTTAATGCGTACAAACGCACTTCTTACGCGGGTCCTCGTCATTTCCGCTGCGCTTAGCGCATGTGTGACTCCGGACGCTGCGATGGTGAACTGGAAGAACATACTGTACATAGAATCGAAAACGGACAGATGTTGGGACTCTGGGAGCAAATGAAACTGGATCTATACGTCAACAGATAGCATGGGCAGGTCTCATTCGTGCTCGCCTTTGCTGCACGTCTTTCTTTGCTGCGCCAGGGCAGTCGAGCATGACGATCTGTGCTGAGGGTGTCTGGCGCACTCGAGCTGGAGAGAACAATTTCAGGGGCAGTTAATGGAACCAGAAAGGTGAACATTCACAATGACTGCAATTGATCGAGGATGCTATAAGAGAAAGACTGTATTCGATCAAAATTCGTGATCAGATATATCTTCAGCACTGTACGAGGCTGTGTGCTCGAGCAGTTGTGTGACATGCACTCAATCTCACCATTGCATCCGGGAGTAAAGCAAACGCTAAGAGCTACCCTTTGATACTTCGATTGACTGATACTAGGCTAACATGATAGAGGTTCCGCATTTGTGCGGCACAACACTTGCCCCTAAGGCTATCCGCAGATATTGAGCTGTGCCACGCTCGGATCATGATCAGAAACCTGTTCATCATAGCTGACCCAGGTATTGACATGCACGTGTTCAACTTTTGGCTTTTCATCTGCAACACTTCTGCTAATAAAAATGTGGTCAAGTGCCTGGCTGTTCATCTCAAAGAGGTATGTATAGCGCTCCTCGGGATCAACACCGGCGGCATCGTCGAGGTCAACCAGTCCCGACTCATCTACAAAGACTGTTAACGGTTCAACCCATGCGAACTCGTTGAAATCACCCGCCGCGATGACAGCAGCTTCAGGATCCTCCGCGAGGATCTCAGAAATGAAAGCGGCTGTGATGTTTGCTTGTTCTGTTCGTCGATCAATGCCATTGTTGATTGGCGGTCGTGCGTCTCCTTGAATAGGCGAGCTACCTCCTTTGCTAGTGAAGTGAACATTGACCGTGAAGAAGGTCGTGTTATCGGAGACGATCCGCCATTGGGCAGCAAGCGGCTTTCTGCTGTTATCCCAGACTGGGTTGTTCGGCTCGATCCGTCCCGGGTTATACGTCAGGCTTGGCCCTTTGCGGACTTCAGTCGCGTCAAGCGGATTGCCGGGGTTAGGATCTGCCAGCTCCAAGACTTCTGGGTTGTAGAGGTAAGCATTCCTGATGTTCCCACCTGGCTGGCCACCGTCTTCGTTGTTGACTGGATCAATGTCAACATATGCATACTGCACCGAGCTAATCTTCGACATGGCATCAACCAATAATTGCAAAGATTCGTTTGCTGAGATGACTCCATCGTTCGTTGGACCAGTATCGTCTTGAACCTCTTGGAGGAAAACCAAATCTGGGTTGTTGAGGTAGACGACAATCTGTTCAGCTCGGCCCTCGACACCAGTGCTGCTAGGAGAGAAATTCTCGACGTTGTAAACTCCCACCGTGAGAGCTTTGCAGGTGCCATCTGAGCTGAACTTAACGGGCTTTGGTAACCCTGGTTTTTGTGACTTGGCGATCTCGAGTGCTGTGAGAGGGAGTATGCGATAGCTGCCAAAGGCTTGATAGACGACCCCTGTGATGTCTTGGAGGGTATCCCCAAGTTTTGTGTCTTCAGGGTTCGAAGTCCCGTCCAGCGGACTGCCAATGACAATTGCTTCGGGACCGGCATCTTGAGGCGTCATTGTCAGCCCACCGCGGTCATTCTGCCCAGTCGGTTTCCATTTGCCAACAACGTAGGTGTCACCGTAGCGATTAGGCTTGTTGACAGCGACTGGCTTGCGCACGGTCACCAGCTCACCCAGGATGCTCTCCCAATAGTCGAGACCGAACTCGGAAGGCTGCAGTTCCGGGTTCACAACAGAGATTTGAGACGCATTGTTGGGCAAGGCGAAGACATCACCGTTGTCCAAGGTACTGTATTGCTCGGTCGGGGGCCCATCGATATCTTTGCCTATGACGATAGGCTTGACTTCATTACCCTGTGACAGCACCTGAATGTCTGATGGCCGCGTCAACTCTGCCAAGAAAAGGTAAGATGATGAAGACCTGTACTCAGCGACGCGTCCACTGAGTGAGATGATGTCGCCGCGGGTCAAGTTGCCGCTGGCAATGCCGTCGTCGTACACGTAGAGAGACTCGGAGGTCTGCGGGTTCTGGTCTGGTTCGGTGGAGCGTATCCAGAAGCCATCAGGGCCCTTGGCCGTGATCACGCCTGTCACGTTGCTGACATCCTCGTTGCGATAGGGCGACAAAAATCTGTTGCCATTGATCTCTGCAATGGTCTGGGCATAGACGTTGGTCCCGAACAAAGCAAAGGCGCCGAAGCACAGCGTAATTGGAGAGCTTTTCATCTTCCCGTTGCTGCTACTGATGAGGAAACAGCAGGGGCAGCTCAACAGAAGCTGATATTACTCTTTTATCAACACAAGACTGTGACAGCCAAGGCAGCAATCTACCTACCTTCCCCTGATGATGTGAACTAGGAAATGCAAATTGGGTATGTCCCCCAAGTCAGGCGAGACGAGAAGCTTGCCCCGGGGTAGGAAGTTTAATGCAAATGTCGATGCTGAGGGCAACGAACGTGATTGGTCAATTTCCAACATTGCCTTGCCGAAAAGAGATGAGCCTTCCACCCATGATGAGCGAGGGTCTTGGCCCCGACAGAAACAAGCATGTTCATATGACATCTGCCCAGATTTTTAGGGACCGACATTCCGTACCGCTTCGGCACGTGCTAGAGCCTTTCGCTATCGCTGGCCAGTCTTGGGTAAGACAGCTGCGCTTGGCAGATGATCGCCGGATAACGGATGCTTTACACGGAGAGTGAAACATTGTATCCTGTCAATTGTGCCCTGTCAGAGCAGCCTCCCTCAGTCAGGTGCCATTGCTCCATCCGACAAAGGGTGCGCTTTGTCTCGATATTCTTGGTGCCGCCATGGATGCTACTCTTTCTGCTCGTATGCAAGGCCGCTTAGAGGCCAGTCGGCATTCGACGCATGCCCTTTGCTATTTGCCCATGTCGCACTGTATGCGCGAGCGCGTTCAGACGTTCGCGTAAACACCAGGTTTCGCAAGCTGGCTTAAGATGCCAGACTTGAGTCGCAACTGCTTCTCAACTTCGCCTTCAGACATTCCGCCTTCGTCACGCATTCTTAGCGCTTCCTTGACATCTTTAGCTGAGATCAGAGTACGTCCTGCGAAGGATGCTCGGCCCAGCTCTTCCAGTTCCTGCTCATACTGTTGTGCTATTCTATCTCTGGCGTGGACAACCATCATGCCTGTGTTGCCACCAGGAGCTTTCGAAGGGAAAATGTTTTTGCCCTGTTGGCCAAGTGGAGGTTGGGTCGAGGTAGGAAACGCCGCTTTGTCGGGAGCAGCTCTCTCGACTGAGATGGCTGGTCCGAGCCTTTGCAGAGCTGCACCAAATTGAGGATCGCGTCCATCGAGATCCACGTGAGGCTCCCTGCTGCCGGCTGGAGGGGCTGCCTCGGGGTTGGGATGGACTTGGGACGGCGCTGCCGGTCTCGTCGACTGTGAAGGTGCATTTGTTGTAGAGCTGGCCGAGTTCAAGATGGACGATGAGGATGGATACTGTCGATGCCCTGCTGCCGCTGCAGCCTTCCCCGCTTGCTTTGATGCTCCAGAACCCATTTCTGCGTTTGTGCGTTATGATCAATCTGAGCAGTCGGCGTGGAGAAGTAACAGGTAGAAGAGCAAGAGATGATGATCTCAAGACAATCGAGAGTACATCTTGCGCTAGCCCAAAAGTGACGCATGGTGGAAGCTGCACAAGAGGCCGCATTATTCGCCGTAGACTGTGCCCATGCGTGACCGTGCCAAACATTAGCTCAACCGACTGGCTTAGTATTGTCCTCTCATTCTTGACACACAAGAGGTGAGTCTAATCGATGTATGTGTGATGTGAGGCTGTGAAGACTCAGAGGTGGCCTAGCGAAATTGAAACGTGTTCACATGCACGCCTTGGATGTTGCAACTGTGGGCCATTCAAGAAGCCTAGCCTCAAGGGTACACCTAGTATTGGGCAAGGTTAGACATTCAATACATCGGGACAACTTGGGATGACACCAGATACGTTGTAGATCTGTTAGGACTCCAAACCGCCAGGGTAACATACTACTGGCACTCTGCTTGATCCAGGCACGGATCTGCGTGTCGAGTTCGATACCGCATCGGCATTCACTAGGCTGTCGTCCTTGACTTGATGAAACAACATGTCTACAGCTGCAGCGTCTTCCACGGCTACTCTTCTGCCCTCGGATGCGAAGCCACCAAAGTCGAAATCGGCTTCTTACTACTCGATTCATCCTCACTGGCAGGATGTCGTACCCATACCTCAAGCAGACCAGACCGGCACTCTCGCTGCAATCGCTTACAGTGCCAGATACTCAGAGGCAATGTCATATTTGAGGGCTCTGATGGCGGAGAATGAAGTCTCAGAGCGAGCACTGGCCTTAACAGAAGACTTGATAAGCATGAACCCAGCGCATTACACAGTGTGGATCTATCGAATGCGTGTTCTCAGAGGACTTTGGACCGCTAGCGGGGATGTCGCAAACGCCAAGGTAGTAGAGATCGAGGATGAATCGAACACAAGCGGAGCGCAGACTGACCAGCTCGATGAAACTCTGTGGGACAATATAAGATCAGAACTCAAATGGCTCGACGAAGTCTCTTTCCGCAACCTGAAGAACTACCAGATATGGCACCATCGGCACGCACTGGCCGACCTCCTCCCACCCGACCCTGCTTCACCGACTACATCCACGTCCGAGCCCAGCCCCCAACTCAGCACCGCCCGCCACGAGCGCCTCTCAACCTTCATAGCCTCCGAACAAACCTTCCTCGCCCAAATTCTCTCCCTCGACACGAAAAACTACCACGTCTGGTCCTACCGCCAATGGCTGTGCACACGCTTCCCCACCTTCCTCCTTCCATCCCCCATCGCAATCCCACACCAACCCTCAATAGCCCCAACTTACCGCACCCACCCCGAAGTTCACGCAATCACCGCCCTGATCGACGACGACACCCGGAACAACTCGGCCTGGTCCCACCGCTACTTCCTCCTCTTCGGCCACCACGAGCTGCACCACGCACAATCAGCCACTCCGCCCCTAATCCTCAAGCAAGTGAACGAAGACAAACTCCTCCACAAAGCCGGGCTCGTCGACACGCAGCTCGTCCAAGCCGAGATCACCTACACGCAGACTGAAATCCGCAAAGCGCCCCAGAACGGGAGTACCTGGAACTACCTCCGCGGCGTCCTGCGCCATGGCGCCGTCGCCGTTGCGACGCTGCGAGGGTTCTGCGAGGAATTCGTGGGGCCGGATGGCGATCTGTGGACGGACCAGTGGGTTGGTGGCGACGACGAGGTTCGAGACGCAAGCGCCGACATCAGCAATGAACAGACCCAGGGGCAGGAACTTGGCGTGCGGAGTAGCCATGCCGTGGAGTGGTTGAGCGAGATCTACGGGCAAGATGGGACTGAAGAGGGGATTCACAGGGCGAAGGAGTGTCTGAGGGCTCTGAGTGAGAAGTGGGATGTCATTCGCAAGGGCTACTGGGAGTGGCGAGCGGAGAGATTGGAGCCGGGAAAGACGGACAAAGCCATGTAAGCTATATGAAAAGTCGCAAAGTACAACGTTTCTTCATAATTGTGGGGGTATCTCAGGTGTATCTTGAAACAAACGAGGCGTGATCTAAATTTACTCCATGTCCAGTCTGTCAGAGACACGCAGCCGGAGAGCGCGCCGCACAGAACTCCAGGATCAGCTTCTGCAGATCCAGCACCTTGAACGGCTTGCTCATGTACCCAGCCATGCCGATCTTTGTGGCACGATCGATCGCGTCGTCGGTGACATCAGCAGAGACGGCAAGCACAGTGGGTGGCGAACCCGACGGTGACACCCTCGCGTCACCGTTACTATTCACTACGCCCGCATTATCGTCCTTGAACATTTCAAAGATCTTCTCCGTTGCCTGGTAGCCATCCATCTCCGGCATCCAAAGATCCATTAATATGACGTCCACTGGGCCTTGGGTTTTGACGTTCGAGTTCCTTCGCTTCTTTGCATGGCGCTCGTCGACGAGCTTCTGCACGACCCTGACCGCTTCTTTGCCGTCATAGGCTTCGTAGACATTCTTGTACCCCAGCGTGTTAAGCATTTGGACGAGGAGTTTCCGATTGATCTTGTTGTCTTCCGCGACGAGAAAGCTCAAGGGGTGTTTTTGAGCTAATTGTCGGTCGGGCTTTTGCCTGGGAATTGTAGACATCCGTCTGTGCGTTGGAAGTTTGTCTTGCCGGGGGGGTTCGATCGGCTTATTCTGGTGTCCTTCTACTCTGGCGGTGATGTTGACATGGCTGGGTGAGCTTTGCTCAGCAGGCGAATGCTCCCGCATCAAAGGACTCGTCCTGTGAGCTTGCTGGGCGTTATGTGTCGTAGTGGAAGGCGCGGATCGTGGTATGCTTGACTCGCGCATTGTCCTCGGTGGAGTGCTCGCGCGGCTAAGACAGGCACTTGTTTCGATAGGCACCCGTATCTCGAACTCAGAACCATGATCTGGACCCTCAACTGCTGTCCGGACGAGATTCAAATCACCTCCTAGCCTTCTGGCAAGGCCTTTGGCCACCATTAGACCGAGCCCAAGTCCTTCTCTGTTCCTTGTGATGGAATCATCCTCCTTCGAAAATGCTTTAAACAGTTCAGGCTGGAAAGCTTCGGGTATGCCAGTACCCGTATCCTTAACATCGACAAGCAGAGATTTCATACTGTCGTCCAGCCTCACGCGGATCTCGATTTCACCATAATCCGTAAACTTGACCGCGTTCAAGAACACTGCTCCAATGAGCTTGCTCAAATCTCTTTCGTCGACGGGTATTATGTACGGTACATCCGATTGAACCGACCAGTGTACTATCTTGGACGATGATTGACCGTTCGATGAGCGAGTCTTGACTTCGATTCGTTCTCCTAATGGAGTTGGTTCCGATACTGCAAAATCTGGTCGCCCGCCAACCCGAAGCGAATCGTTGATGACTACAGGAAGGACCTCTCGAATATTGCTATGCCGACTGCCAGGGGTCAGCGCTGGTGTATCGACATCAATGGGCAGAAAGCTCGCGTGCTTGGGTAATTTGATCGTCTCAGGGAACCGAGGTAATGTCCTGCGTTTGGGTGAAACATCTTCTGTATCACAGGTGCTCGATAAGGGCGACTGTGGCAGTATCGCACCCTGTTGGGGCGTTGTCACCATGTTTTGGAATTTGTTGAGACCCCGAAATTCCTGCACTGATCCATGACTTCGTTTTCTCTTCTGTGGGTTGACAATACGACTACCGTCAGTCATGTTAGGTTTGGTATCGAAGTAGCTACCCACACCTCCTCCGGAACTGTCGAGATCGACGGACGGCGTTTCTGGCACTTGCATATTAAGGTCATACGCATGAACGACATTATCCGCCGCCTCTATTGCACGCTTGGAGCTGTCTTGTACCACTTCAATGCTATTTCTGAGCGACTGAAATACTTTGCGTATGGCCTGGTTAGCCTCGCTTTCGATTTGTTCTTGGACGGTCGCATACATGAGGTCCAGCATCCCGACGACGCCTTGCATTGGTGTTCTCAATTCATGGGAGAGCGATCGTGCGTACACCTTGAGGGACTGCGTAGCGGTGACGGCAGTCTGCGGTATAACGCGCGATTGCTGTTGTACTTGTTGCGCAGACTTTGCAAAACTTTGACCAGTCAGCAACTTCTTCGATATCAGGTCTTCCAGTGCATGCAGGAACATCTCGATGAAGGCCCACGATAACTTCGACTTCCGCTTGGTACCATCTACTGTCCACATCATGCCGAAATGTGCGTAGCACTTCCCTTCGGCGAAGAGCGGAACTGCTAGATATGCTTCTGGCTCGAAAGGGAGCTGATTTGGATTGTCTTGTATGAAGTCACAAAGGTGATCCGCAATGAGAAAGACCTTGTCGTGCTTCATATGAGAACACGGACAACTCCAGGCATGGTATCTGTAATCGTGGTGCATTCCCTCGGTCGTCTCGCCATTGTTGTAGTAGATTGCTGTAGCCATCAGACAAGACCCGACCTCACCGATCTTGGGCATCTCCACCGCAGTGTTCTGATCATTGATGAGGACTCGCTTCGAGACGAAAGCAAACTGTGCATGACATATCTCTGTCATCCCGGTCATCAACTTCGACCAAAAGGCCTCCCCATCGAGTCTGTGAAGTTCATCTTTGAAGTGAATGAGCTGCTCAGCTACATTGCTCTCATCTGCCAAATAGTTCTTCTGAAGCCGTTGTGCAAAATCATCTTCACCAGCATGAGTGGCCAGGCCAGGCGTTGAGCCTGCAATACATAGTGTCTGCCGATCTATGAACGTGGTCTGTGGCGGCGGGATGGCGATTGCCATTTCCTTCAGCAACTGGCCCAATGCGCTATTGCGCGCCGAGAATATCGAGCAAGCAATCCAGCTTTGCGGTCAAGCAATACTCGGACCGGCAGCGTCGTGCTCAATGGCAGTGAGCATAGATTTAATGGACACGGAGATACTGAGAGACAACGAGGTCGGATGTCGTATGGTAGAGGATGGGATCTACGATGAGCTTGGTGCGACGGAGTAAGGAAGAGTTGCCGTTGGTTATTGGTGATTAGTCAAAAACGTGACGATCGGCTGTTCGAGGCCCGGCGGGCGGGTATGCAAGCAGACTCGGGGTTTATTTTAGCTGGGTTAGCAGGGCGATAATAGATATTTGCTCCTCGGAAATAGCAAGCTGGAAGATCGTAGATCTCGTTGGTGAAGCAGGAGCCGAGGAACAAGATGTCAGGAGTACGTGGTTCACTATTATGAGTCGGATTGGCGGAAACAATGAGAGAAACAGATCAAGAACGTTACTCGTAAGTGTTGGAGAATACCCAATGATGGTATTGCTGATAAGCTTTAAGCAAGTAGCCCGCAACTCAAAAGGCAAAGTAAGAATTCTTAGGCTGACCGGCCGAACTCCTGCTTCGCAAGTAAGGAAAATCTCGATCAGGGCTCTTAAAGCATGAGCTGGAACACGAAAGTCTGGTTTCAGATTCAAAAGCATGCGGGATTTGTGTCCTCTTGCTGCTGCCATCTTCTGGAATGGTGCTATTGGTAGCAGAAAGTGGTTTACAGGTTCAACGCCAAGAAGCAACAAGAGTAACCGGGTCTATGCCAAACGCGAGGTATAATTACGGAAGATGTGCAATACGATCAAGGCTAAAGTTGTAGGACGTTGGATTTGTAATGGATATAGTACCGAACAACCTTGAATCGAACTGCATAAACGCATCGTCTCGAAGCTCATCGCAACAAGTACTTGCCTGACGATGATACGTGGAGGAAACTACTCTCGCCCGTATCACTAACGACACGTCCGCTGTTGGATGCGTGGCACAAAAGTGCTCGCAGGGCACTGCACATGGTGCACAGGCATCATCGAGGATTTAACGAATCATATGCCCCTGTATGGGCAGGGGCTCAAGGTGGAGTCTGTGGTTCTAGACCCCCATAGACCGGCTGATCTGCCTCGATCCAAGATTTGGTGTGAAGCCCAGGGCATTTGCCAGCGAGAAGGCGTCGTCGCGTCTGGCTAAGCCAGAGACCCACTTATTAGATTTGCTCGGCAGTACTAGTAGTAGTTGGCCGACATCATTGAGCATACACTTGTACCTTCGTTTACAGATTAAGTTGCAACAATGTCGTGCTTGTTAAACTGTCGTATATGGTAGACGAGAACGAGACTTGTGGTGAACCTGGCTGCAGACAAAACAAATGCACGTCGTCAACATATTCATGCTGTCAGCGAAGCTTGAAGCACGAAACCCTAGCATGCGGATCCATGCAGCAACGCCCGGCGCGCCATCACCGATCTTTACAATCCCATCCATGAATTGTGTTCAATAAAGGTTTGATACGCATGTCCTATTACCAACAGCATATCTCTGGGGAATACTAAATAGCAGTTGATCAGGGGTTTGGCGCGACACACTTTGGCCGTTCACGATATACCCACAGACAAACCACACTGGTAGTTCGACTCCAATCAATAACGAGCTCGCTGTTCGTAGCTGTTTAGCATAAGCCTCACTTTTCCTGGGAAGAGAATCGACGCGACGGCTTTTGGGTGGCGCCAGCTGCTCGTGATACTCACGTCAGACATACCTAACGAAGGACATATGTTGTGAGCTCCTTCTTGTCGCCCGCCAACACTGCTGGGCGACTGCCTGTGAATCAGTGTTCATCTGTTCTCGCGGCGTTGATTGATATCAAGAAGTCAAATTCTGCACGCAAAACTGCCTGGCCGTTTGTAGATTCGCTCGTTAAGACGGAGTATTCTACTTTCAGTGCTAGATGCTGCAGCCCATCTTCGTCAGTCTACATGCTAAATGCTAACGAGTGGAAAAGTCCGCCAAATTGTGGGCTCGAGTGGTCCTCGTAGGCCATGTCCAGCGAGCTAGAAATCATGTTCTTGGGCGATCCTGTTCCAGAACACGGTTGACATCCAGGCCGATGTGGCCGCAATCCTGTTGGAGAATGGAACCGGGTCTTCGGCACCAAGCTTTATGGTCATCGATATCGAGTTCCTCTCGGCTACGCTAGGCACCCGCACGAATCGCACTAGACGAGTAAGGTCGGTGACGAGGGTGGCATTCGTTGTAGAAAGGGAATAGCAGGTATAGACGGGTTATAGACACTGCAGTATCACACACACGCCTCACGATACAGCAAGATGACATGAACGAAGCGCTCACGGACCATTGGCGGAACGGAAGAAACGGAGCTGGCTAATAGTCAATGACAGTGACCGACAAAGCCCTCGAGGTTATAAAGGATGTCAATTGACGGGTATCGTTCGCAACCTCCACGCCTTCCTTGTATACGATTTTGCACAATTCCAAACGCTGCAAGTGTTGTCGCCGAAGTGTATTGCAAGACCACTGCAGGCGCCTTATGCAGACGTGACGCCTTCCGTACCCAGTCCAAGTACTTCAACAACCACGTTCCCTGCCGTTGCGACTGTCCATAACGTAATCAGACCAATGCCTATTTTCCTGTCCATACGCCAGCCGTTCAGTGGTACAAAAATTAACAACCCCGTCAGCGTCACCAGTAGAGCAATACCACTGATGATCAATGTAGTGCTGACGTCGAGTATATAAGGCCGATACACAATCGGTCTATTCGGATGCTTGTGGTGTCTGTGTTGCTCGTTGTGAATCGTCATATATGCTCCGCCGAGCCCAATTCCAAGTAGGATGTTCAACATTGGACCTCCAAAGCATGCTGATAAGGCCATCTTAGGGAAGCCCATCCTTGCAATAGTGATGTCTGCCACCAGATCTCCCATAGAATTGCCCACCGCGAAAATTGTCAAACCAAGAATGGCATCGGACATGTCTAGTATGACTCCGATAGCCTTGAGTACGCCCACCACTTCATTGGCAATGGAAGAGATCCAAGCTATAGCGACCATAAAGCCAAGGAAGCAGAAGATTGGCCGGTATTTGGGTTCCCGGTCAGGCGACGTACCGAGTAAAATGAGGAAAGTTCCAGCCAATGAGAAAACCAAGCACCCGAGTACCATTAGTAGCAGTTCCTTCATGGAGTGGCCCTCGTCGATATTAGCCCATGTGATCAGGACCACGAACAGCGGAGCAGTGAAGAGTTGCACGATAACGAGCCAGCGGTTCCATTCCTTCTGGTTCGTGACTGGCCCTTCCACATTGCCGCCTTTGCTGTAGTCTGTGTTGCGTCTAGACATCATGGCAGAGTGTGGGTGTGGTCCTGCCCCGTTACCCTGTAATGGTGGCAATGCAGGATTACTGTCGGAGGTCAAGTGAGCAAGTGTTTGCGACTGTCTCCCGCCCGGTGTTGCGGCAGCTGTGTGTATTTCCTCCTCTGTGGTTTCGTCTCCCGTCACATCTACCACTGGAAGAGTTATGGTCAAAAGAAAGATGCTTGGTACTGTAACAATCGCAGATAGTCGGCCGAAGAAACCCTTGTCCTTCCAATCTGACATACCAGGAAAGAGGGTTGAGAGTATCACCTGAGGAGCCTCGAGATATCGGTAGGGCCACCAGCTGAAACGCCGCATTTCCCGAGTTTGACCTTCATGATCCCCTAGCAGGGTCATAGCGGGTCCTGATTCAGGTGACATGAAGGACCCCGGAAGTCGAAAGCTAGGCGGTCGAGAGGAGTGTGGTGTACTAGTTGGCGACATCCACTGGTGCATGAGGGGAGACTTCCGATGCCCAGGGTCAGGCAGCTGCAGCTTGGGGGCTTCTACACCAGGGCTCAGCACAGGTGATACACCAGGACTCAACGCAGGTGACTCAATGTGCTCGTGCTCAGCGTCGGTGTATCGAGGGCCCTGAAAGATATTCTTAGCGGGTGGTTGTGGTGCAAGCATGCCATTGCGCTCAAAGTAGCTGGCACTAGGCGCGTCCGAAGAGGTCGACACCGATGACGGTGACAACAGGAGATTGCCGCCGTATGTGGGCGCCAAATAGTCGGCGCCAGGCCTCTCAGACTGGTTCTGCCGCTGGCTGGCGCTACCTGATGGTCTAGCACTAGGAGAGAAGATGGCTGTGTCAGGAGTGCCGCGTGGAAGACTCTGAAGATCTGAATCAATGCGTAAACCCGCGGCGTCGTTTGCGGACACTGCTCTACCACGTCCAGCGTTCACGGTCGCAACATGTTCTTCAGGCTCTGTCAACGCGAGTTGAGGTTGAGAAATGCTAAAGTTGGTGGGAGGAGTACCACCCTGAAGCCCGTCATCGGAATAACGTCGGAGACCAATCGCTTGACCGCTGGTGGTTGACCTCTTCTCGAGCGCGTTCATGACCGAGCGGAATTCGATGGCACCGAGCAGACTGGGTCGAATCGGAGTGATGGTGCTACGACGACCTCTACCGTTCGTTCGACCGACACGCATGTTGCTCTGCAGCTCCGCCAGAGCTCGGTCGCGTGCTTCGTCATCATCGTCATAATCATCGCCCGGATCCATCCACGCGGGTGTGCCTGGAGTCAGCAGTGTTGGAAAACTCGTGCCTGGTTCGGCCCTCAGCAGCGGACTGCTTTCTCCAGCTGGTGCCGACTCCTCGTCAACCTCGATCTGTGGAGCTTCCAGCTCTTGCTGGTCAGGGATGTGATGGTGCAGCCTGGCGGCGAACTCTGCTAGATGCTTCCGGCGCTGGCGCTGCATGTACCAATGCCATACAACGACGAAAACGACATAGAAGACATAGAACGCGACCATTGCTACGCACTCCCACAGTCGCAAGCTTCCGTCATAAAGGAAAACCAAGCTGAAACTGGCGGCAACGGTAAAGAAGGCAACGTCTCTGATAAAGCTTTTTCGCCCGACGTTGAAGGGTTTGGTGATAGCCATACTTCCAGACACGACTGCTGTAATGAAGCCTGCTGCACCCATTAACTCGCCCACTGCCAGACTTCCACTGTTGCTCTTCATGGCTGCGAAGGTCGAGAAGACGTCAGGGCTGCCATTTCCAAAGGCGAGGAAGGTTACACCAGTCAAGCTCTCACTCATGCCTAAGATGGCTGCGATTGTGCTCAGGTTGACGCACAGGAAGTCGGACGCTGCAACACCAATAGTGCTGAACAGTAGGGCACTCCATAGCGCAATAATGATGAAGGCGATCGGCTTCAGGTGGGACAGAGAGCAGTAATAGAGCTGCAAATAGGATATGAGACCAGCCTCTTCGTCGTCGCAGTTCTTGAGGATGAACGCACACTGGTCGCGTGCACGCACATTGTGGACGAAACGGCACTGTACAGGATTTAGCACATTCACGCAGCCCGCGGTCACACTGCGCCTACCTCTTGGTCCGGCTCTTGCAAGGCTCGCAGCGCCAGCACTTGCTCTCTTCCCGTCTCATACCCGACGTAGCTCTTTCCCAGACTGTATAATGCCAGCAGAGACAGTATTGCGATTGCGCTAACAAAGACAACTTCGGGAGGCCTCACAGGTCGTCCTCGGCGATATGCGATTGCCATGGCTAAGGATACTATGCATCATGAGCTGGAAAGTTGTAGATATACGAAGTCTCTCTAGCTAGCAGACAGATCAAGTTGATGGTCCATGTTTGCGTTCAACGGCTGCGCCCATCGCTTGCGACTGCTACGCCGACAACGATAAGCGTAATTGGTGAACGAGATCACCTGTGACGCAATGCAGGGAAGCTCAAACCAAGATTTCGGTTCAAGGCCGGGCCCTAGGTCTCTCGGCCACTCATCGTTCAATTGGCTGCGAGCATAGTGAACAGGGGCAAGCTTCTACAGGGTGACTTAGGGAATACTCCCTTGCCCGTGGCTAGAGCGTCTGATTCTAATCATGCTCAACAAGAAAGAGTCTTCACGTGCAAACAGAGCGCCCTGATCTTATGGAGTGATCAATACCTTGAAGGTGTGCATTACTCAGGAACAGGTTTCGATGTTTGCGCCAACGATCGCCGAGACTCGCAGCAAAGCCAACTCAGGCGAGGCAGGTCGTTATGCCGAGGTTCAGGTAGGACTTGAGAAACGATGTCGATAGCTGCGGTACACAGAAAGACCAACACGCTCTTGCTCTTCCTTAACGATCTAGTTTCCAGCCTACGATACACCTTTTGGACAGCTTGGACATTGTCTTTCGGCTTTGGTCTTCGTCTGCATCAGGCATGACTACCTTCGCCGACGTGCTGCCTATCAGGCAGCTCGAGTCACACAAATATGCAGCCAACTTCGAGTCCGACTGGTGCATCGGCACAGTCCCAAATGGTGGCTACGTGACGGCCTGCTTTATGCTTGTTGCCTCAAAGCATATGCAGCTCACTCACCCAGGAAGGAAACAGTTCAATGTGGTCAACTTGCACCTCCAATTCATGCGCAGGACTGGCATTGGAGAAGCAATATTTACTGTTCAAGATGTCAAGCTCGGTGGGAGAATATCCAACCTGCATCTGACTCTAGCTCAGAAAGATGAACGATCTGGTAAAATGGTAGACGAGGTCATGGGGTATATCATGATGTCGGATATGAGTGCTGAAGTCGGCTTGTCACTGGACTCGGGCTACAAAATGTCGCCCGAGCCTCTACCTGTTTCACTCCCAGCACTTACCGAGGGCAAAGACGCCAACTATGTAAGACGAGGCCGCGATCCCTACGCAGACTTCAGGCGCGCTGGTCGACACATGACAATGCACCTCGTTCGGCCAGACAAGAGACCATCTCACTTTCCGAAAGCCATGATCGATCAGTGGATTCTGTTTCGGCCACAGGGAAGAGAAGGAAAACACACCAATAATGCGCTTGGCTACATAGTAGACATCTTCCCGCAGATTCTTGAGCGTTATGTCAATGCGGAGCTCGAGGAGGCTTGCCTGGGCCAGGATTTATCTGTGGAAGAGGCGGAAGCTCTGATGAAGAACAGAGCTCAGCCGAACGCCAAATATTGGTACCCCACCTTGAATCTCAATCTGGACGTCAAGAAGCTACTTCCCGAAGAGGGCGTCCATTGGCTCTTCGTCAGGGTGCAAGCGAAGAAGATCCAAAACGGCAGATTCGATCTGGAGGTGACGGTTCTGGACGAGTCTGGCGACATCGTTGCACTCAGCACACACTCGAGCCTGGCCGTCGATTCGAGCAGAAATACGACGAGAGCGAAGAAGGAGAGCAAAAGCAAACTATAGACTTGTACAAGAATTCAAATCGTCGAGGGAGGTCGCGAGAAATACAGATGTCACGCCTGGTTATAGTTTCTAGCCTCCTCAAACATCAGTATACAACCCTGACCCACGACCAGGGTTCTATGACGTACTGCTGAAGCTAGTCACCATGCAACTCCAACGCGGAGAGAGAGAACCCCGTCCTCATGTTTGTCCTTTTCCACCATTGCTTCATTGCAAAAGATTGTCTTCGTCACGCAACCAGGGTCCACGTCTACACGAACACACAGGCTTCACAGTTTTACGTACCAAGCTCAAGATGGCACCCTCTGGGCTCGCTGTTCTGATCGGGGCCGGTCCTACGACGGCATCGGGCATTGCGAGGATACTTGCCTCACCAACACACGGCAACCTTGCAGTGGCTCTGCTATCACGAACTGGGGATGCTGATCTTGCGGCCAAAATCTCGAAAACTTCCGGAGGGGGTGTTCTGAAAGCTTTCAAAAGCGACACTTCGGAGGCACAGCTGAATCAAGCCTTCGAAGACATCAAGTCATGGGCGAAGTCAATGGACAATGACCTCAAGCTCAAGATGTCGATCTTCAACATCAAGCACTCGCACAAAACGCCCTTTGAGGAGGAGACAGCTCAACGGTACACCGAGTCGATGACCACTTACGCAACTGGAGCGGTTATCTTCTCTCAATTGTCACTGAAGTGGATGCTCAGCCAGTATCCGGAACATGCGTCTCTGCCTAGTGGAGCGAAAGTGATGCAGAAGGCTGGAACGATCATCTTCACCGGCACGTTGGGTAGTCTGAGGACGAACCCAGGCTTTGCGGCTTATGGTGGAGGACGAGCAGCGGTCAGAATGCTGGCACAATCACTGGCGAGAGAGTATTCGGCTCGAGGAGTGCACGTTGTGCACGCCATCGCGAATGGAGGCATCACGGACAATTTCCATGAATACCATGCTGACTCGGGCGAGATTGCCAAAGAAGGCGGAGGGGATGACGCTGAGGCTGTGCTGCAGGGCAAGAAGATGCGGGCAGAGAGTGTGGGGAAGCTATATCTCAGCATGATGGAAGCTGAATGCGACCTTTGGGTGCATGAACTCGACATGAGGCCAGCAGCTGAGAAGTTCTAGACATATTGGTGCATCTCCTGTCTGGCAGGCAGTGCAGGGCGTATGGTCTAGCTCTCCTGACACAAGGGCACGAGAAGCAAAGCGGCCAGGACCGAAGATCCCTCTTCAGAATCTACATTAGGCTCAAACCTCCCAGTGCTATGGCTTGTACTCTCTCGACTTCGTAGAATGGGTAGAAATGTCTCGGTGGCAGCTCGTGGTGCTTGTGACATCAGTGGCAGCTCGACCGTACTAGGACCAATTGAGACAAGTGCAAGCGAGCCAAAGCTACCGATGCAGATCAGAGAGCTCGCGGCGCATCTGCACTCTTCGCAAGATACCCATTGCCCATCCTCGAATTGAAGACACACAGCACACCAGCCTCTCTCTCTCTCTGCCTGTCCGAGTGCCTGCCAACATGTCTTTTGCACGATCAACGCGCAGTGCGCAGGTACGAGCAGGGCCGCTCATGGAAAACCAAGCAGAAATACTAATCTGCTCCAGTCTTTGCTGCGGGCAACCTCGAGGATCTCTACACCACCGACAGCTCCATTCTTACCCCGGTGTATGCTGCACAAGCCCTGCGAAAGACATCTACTGACATCGCTAGCATATGCCACCGTACAGTCCGATATCTTTAAGCCGACCAAGTATGGCGGAAAATACACGGTCACCCTCATTCCAGGTATGCAAAACGGGTCACGATAAGCGACGAGCTTGTCTAACACAGCAGGACAGGTGACGGTATTGGTGCCGAAGTCGCAGAAGCCGTCAAGACGATATTCAAGGCCGACAATGTACCCATCGAATGGGAGCAAATTGACGTGACGGGTGTCGAATCTGGCAACAAGAACGCAGAAGATCTCTTCCGCCAGTCGATAGCATCCCTCAAGCGAAACAAGCTCGGCCTCAAGGGTATCCTCCACACCCCCATAGAACGATCCGGCCACAACTCCTTCAACGTCGCCATGCGTCAAGAGCTCGATGCCTACGCCTCAGTCGTCTTGATCAAGAACATCCCAGGTCTCGAGACACGACACAAGAACGTCGACCTTTGCATTATCCGAGAAAACACAGAAGGAGAATATTCGGGTCTGGAGCACCAGTCCGTCAGCGGCGTCGTCGAGTCCCTCAAGATCATTACCCGTGCTAAGGCGGAGAGAATCGCCAAGTTCGCTTGTGCTTTTGCTATTGCCAACAACAGGAAGAAGGTGACAGCCATCCACAAGGCCAACATCATGAAGCTTGCCGATGGTCTGTTCCGGAACACTGTCAAGAAGGTCGCTGAGGACTACCCCACCCTTGAATACAATGACATGATCGTCGACAATGCTTCGATGCAGGCTGTGAGCAGGCCGCAGCAGTTCGATGTGATGGTTATGCCTAACCTTTACGGCGGTAAGTGCGGCAAGCCTCGATGCTTCACAATGTACTAATAAACTCTAGGTATCCTGACAAACATTGCCGCAGCTCTCGTCGGCGGCCCAGGTGTCGTGCCTGGCTGCAACATGGGCCGAGACGTTGCCATCTTCGAGCCAGGTTGCCGACACGTCGGTCTCGACATCAAGGGCAAGGACCAGGCCAACCCAACCGCTCTGCTTCTATCCGCCACCATGTTGCTAAGGCATCTGGGCCTTGACGAGCACGCAAACAGAATATCCAAGGCTGTATACGATGTCATCGCTGACGGCAAGGTACGAACAAGGGACATGGGCGGTAACGCCTCCACGCACGACTTCACAAGGGCCCTCCTGGACAAGATGGAGGCCGGCCTGTGATCGTCTTGCCACCTGTTTTGAGCCGTCTTTGAGTCTTGTACAGCGTGTTGGAAGTGAGCCCAGATAAAGCTGGGATGAAGTATGATGTCTGATTCTCTCCCAATCCCTTTCTCCATTTATGCTCGTTGTTTCAGTGCCCAGCTACAATGCCGACCTAGTTATCTGTACACCAACCATCTGCTGCGGCATATCTGGTCACCCTTCTGGTCCAGCTCGGGGGCAATACACCGTGTGATGCGAATTCAGTCTTCGGTCACGCAGCATCGAAGCAGTTCCCAAGCCAGACTGACCTAACCATCAGCTTGTCCTCATTGCAAAGATCCAAGACCATATACATGGTTCACTTCAATAGCATCCACTCAGGTTGGCTGTCGTTACTATCACACATCATTGAACAAGCTTCCCTAGCAGCGGAACATCTGAATATTGGCATTCCCCTATACGGCTTCTGATCAATACCCCCACTATTTCTAGCGTCTTCGGTACCGCACGTCAAGCCTTGACAGGTTGGACAACGGCGGTCAGTTCCGGCGATATCAACGCGTAAGTCCTTCGTCTCTGTCGCATAAAAGTGTTCATGCGGGTTTGCAGATTCAAAGCCGCGGACTTGACAAACACTACAGATTTCACTATCAAGCTGGGCCAGCACCAATGGCAGATACATAGCCGAGTCGTGTCAGAAGCGTCTCAGTTCTTCCGAGTAGCTTGCACTGGCAGATTCGAGGTATGGAGATATTGAGCAACTCCTGCGACAGGGCCGCTAAGTACAACACTGACCATGAGCAGGAGTCGACCAGAAGACAGGTTGAGCTGCACGACGATAGCCCTTGGGAGGTCGCGAGGCTAATCCAGTTCTTCTATCTCGAGACTTATGACCACACACTCCCCGATAAGCAGTCATTACAGTCGATGCCCATCATGGAACTTGTCTCTCAAGGCGACTTCCCGAGCGAGTCTGAGAAAAGAGAGGAAGAAGACCGTCAAGAGTTTCAGACCCATACGCTTATGTGGGAGCTCGCTAACAAATACAACTGCAACAAGTTGCGGGAGTACATCGGAAAGAAGCTCATATTGAAGTTCAGACTCGTCGATTTCAAAGATCATGCCGGACGAGCCAGCAAGTATCTCCAAGTGTGCGATCTGATCCGTGGATCTTTCCATGAAATGCCTGACATCGAAGATAAGATGGTGAGCATTCTTCTGGACATGAAACTCCGAGCATCTCAGCGCAGTAGCCGGACGACTTTCTCCGTACTGCCGATGCGATTAGACCAATCCACGGCGAACGAGGTCCTGCAGCGTGAGATGTTCAGCTGGATGTCCGAGCATGCTAGCTTCGCTACGAAGATTGCCCGGGGGCTGGAGCAACTACTGGACTTGAGCATGCAGACTCACGACTACAGCGGCGTCCGTATTGAGTCGATGAAGAGCAGAACTCGGCATGTCGGAACCCGAACGACAAGACAACGAGTATGAAAGGGGACTTTGATTTGAGCTTTGCCATCGTGTGGGAGCACATCTGCTCCTCAGCCGTTATAGCGCTATATCTGTCATCACTCGGAAGTAGCTGGAGCAATCGAGCTGCACGTCATTGGCTTTACATAGCACCAGAAACGCTGAAATTTTAGTACTTACCTCACGCTGGTCCTGCAGAGATATCGATGCCCGTCAGGAAGACTGTTATCAGGGATGAGGTTCTACGGGAAGGTACGGCCAGATATGGATTCTTGGCAGGAACATGACGGCCACTGATTGGTCAATCGCGGTCTACATTTTGAGCGTTCAACACTTTCATCTTACTTCAACCCAGCAGTCCAAAGCCCTGGTTTACCTTGACTTTCCGCTGGAATTTGAAACCCGTTCCTCTATATTTGTAACACACTGAGACATATCCGCCATTGTCCATTCAAATTCCGAACTTCGAATAAGCTTCTCGGAATCGAATAAAGATAACACGAATCGTAATAAACTACCATAGCCACCTGGTGCAAGATCCTGACGCGCCACACCACAACCGGCAAATAGCTTCTGAAGCTTGTCACATCACGTTGGTTGCCACAATGGCGCCAATCCCCGTGACCATAATAACAGGGTTTCTCGGGAGTGGAAAGACAACGCTAATCCTCAACCTCATCCCCCAGCTACCGCGCTCATACAAACTTGCTCTCCTCAAGAACGAATATGGCGATGTAGCAGTCGACTCCGCCCTGGCCTCCGAGGTCAGCATCGGCGGTGTCCGCGAGCTTCTCAATGGCTGCATCTGCTGTAACCTTGTTGGTCAGTTGGGCGATGCTCTTTTCGAGCTTAAGAATGAGGTCAGCCCAGATCGAATCGTTATCGAGACGAGCGGGAGTGCGTTCCCTGCTACGCTGGCCATGGAGGTGAATCGCATAGCGAGGGAGAACGAAGGCTCTTTTGCGTTGGATGGGGTAGTGAGTGTGATTGATGTGGAGAACTGGAAGGGGTACGAGGATACGAGCGTCACGGCGAGCATGCAAGCTAAGTACACGGACTTGATCGTGTTCAACAAATGGGAGCTGGTCGATGAGATGACGTTCGAGACATGTTTGGATCGCGTTGGAGATTTAGACGTGCAAACGGCGTGGGTGAAAAGCAAGAAAGGACTGGTCGATCTGGGTGTTGTGGTCGGTATCGATGGCGCACTGATTAGTAAGAAAGAGGAAGAGCTTGGACGAGATGTGGTGCAGGTGAATGAGGTCGGTGGGCATGATCATCATGGTCATGAGCATTATGATAATCACCAGGACGAGGTCGAGGTATTGAGCGTGGTGTTGAAGGCAGTTGACGAGACGACAATATCTGGGATCAACCTTGAAGAATTCGAAGAGTTATTGCTTAGTGCACCGAAGGATGAAGTCTACCGGATCAAAGGTCTCATCGCTTCTAGCAAGCCACCACCCGATTCGACCGGTGGACGACAGCAGAGCTTGACTGGCGGCGTCGAAGTATGGATTCTCAACTGGGCTTTCAGTCGGTGGACGTATACTCCTCTACAGTCAGCGGATTTGTCGACACTGAAGGGTGCAAGTGCTCGGCTGACGTTCATCCTTGCGAGAGATGAGGCAAGAAAGTGGAAAAAGAAGCTTGAAGGGGGCTCACTACTTCAACTCGAAGGTGGAAAGACGGGGCAATTGAGTGTCGAGAAGGTTGGATGAGCCTATCAGATCAGTAATTGGGTGGCGGTTCATACGCCAATGCAGCTTGCGGGGCAGAATTCTTGTTTAATTGCTCTGCCTACAACGCCAAACAGTCCATCTGGGACTTGAGGATTCATTCTGAGTCTTCCTCAATTATGCTGCCTGCGTACAGTTCACCCGCTCGAAGTGTTGACAAAGGAGCTTGGCGCTCTTACTCACTTAAAGTCAACATCTTCAGCTACTCTGGACACTCGCCAAACCGCCGAATCACCAAAACCGCCAGAAAAGCCCGACTGACTCAACCTGCCCACAGAGCTTCGTCTGCAGATTCATACAAAGCTTTCTTAAATGGCAGATAGGGACTAGGTTTCGAATAAAGGCTCGGTACGGAACATCGAACCCTGAGCATCTCTCTCGTCATTATCGTGTGTTCGGATGCTCTTGCAGTGGGCCAGGACTAGAAGGGTGGTCCACTGAAGTGTGCCAGTCATGTCGGGACTAGTATCTATAGACCAGTCGACCCTGGTTCGACAACACAGAGTATGCGGAAGGACTCGACCCGTGGAAGAATACACAGCACACGATCCCATCCACTTGCCCAGTGAACAATCTCCTGTGCTTCGAACGGGCAAGTCGGAGGCGCGACTTGATGGTATCTGCTCAGGACGATCCAAGTTCACGTGCGATGATGCAGACGTCAAGAAGCTGTACAACGAGCTGTATGGCTAGTATTTGGATTCATATCGAGATGTGTGTATCTTCTCGTTCTTCATGGAATTGTTAGTTGAACTTCGAAGACCTCATACTGCAACGAGCTCCTATGTTCAGAGCTCGAATCCAGCGTTTGACCTTACAAGGCCTTATTGGCTAAGAGTAGATCTCGAGGAAGAGGTCTCCTATCACTACTACCACCAGCGAGACGAATACACTGAGGACTAAACGGATCGGGCGTATAGTGTGTTCAGATAACGAGATGAGAAATCTATACCACCTCGTGTTAACACACATTTATGGTTACTGACAGTGCAAGTTAAGAATGTGACAGTCGTGCGATCGCCACTCCGCACCACTCCTATTCTGAGGCATCTTTCATCGGTTGGCGGACTTTGTGGTGCACCTCGCTCAAGGCAACAGTTGTGTCATTACGAGTAGCGACGAGACAACGATGTGTTGTTCGCCGTAGCCGGCACTGTACAGGAAACGATGAGCTCGGTGTTCTCTCCAACCTCTTGCCTTAAGTAGGCCGGCACTTTGTGGTGTCTCAACTTTGCCTTACTCTCTGCCCTCCTGCTTCTGTAACTACACCCTGCCCCCCTAGCAGCTCGTCAATTCTCTCCTACTGAACCTAGTGTACCAAATTCGCTGCCCCTCTGCAGCCCTGGTGAAACCACATCCACCTGCAGCTAAGCTTGTTGTGATGATCTACAAGCACGTTTTCCCTCACATGCGGGCTTGGCAGGGCGAGGGTCATCGCGGGGTAGACAATTTCACCTAGTAGCCCCACTTAGAAGAAAAGACATCATAGGCGGGACATATGAATGTTTTGATTTCGCAGCAGACATAAAAGCTCATCAGAACACAGACTCGCTAACTTCTACCATTTCTATTTCTCACCACCACACCACTTCAGTACAGTAATCTAATCCCTACCAAGAAATCACACAAACAGCCAAGATGCCTCAAAACGTCTTCTTCGATGTGCAGTACGCCGAGTCCAACGGTGCCTCGCCAAAGACGGAGAGAATCAACTTCACTCTCTACAACGACGTCGTCCCCAAGACCGCCGAGAACTTCCGAGCCCTCTGCACTGGTGAGAAGGGCTTCGGCTTCAAGGGCAGCTCCTTCCACCGAATCATCCCTGGCTTCATGCTCCAGGGTGGTGATTTCACCCGAGGCAACGGCACCGGCGGCAAGTCGATCTACGGCGAGAAGTTCGCAGACGAGAACTTCAAGCTCACCCACGACAAGAAGTACTTGTTGAGCATGGCCAACGCGGGACCCAACACAAACGGCAGCCAGTTCTTCATCACCACTGCTGTCACGACTTGGTTGAACGGAAAGCACGTGGTTTTCGGCGAGGTCGCAGACGACCAGAGCAAGAAGGTGGTGGATGCTTTGGAGAAGACTGGTAGCAACTCGGGTGCGATCAAGTTCTCTTTCAAGCCTACCATCGCAAACTGCGGTGAGGCGTAGAGAAGCAGCACAAGAATCAACGTTGCAGAGATCAATGCGGCGATACTATCAAGCGGTAGTTGACGCGCATGAGATGAAAGAGTCAAGCTACAATACCATGGAGCAATGCTTCCAGAGGTGTGGGCAGTACACGATTCTAGCCACAACCGGTCTCGAGAGTGTAGAAACAAAAGCTGAATGAACAATTTCTACAAACCAAGATTCCATACCCATGATCCTCGCCTGTCAGCGCCTATCTTCTCAGCTCCGTCATCGTCTAAGAGGTGTAAGTAGTACATGCGTAACGTCCTCGCCACACCCCGAAACCCGAGTTACACCTGTCGACGGCCCTCTTGCCCATGGTCGAACTCCTGCCATATTCTCGTCATCAAATCCCTGAATACCCCTTGTCTCTACCCAAACCATTCCATCACGACTCCCGTCACAGCCCCATCGCTCCCGTGCTTCACTGCCACCGACAACCCAGCCTCCCCTCGGCGACCCCCACGAGCAGATCCCCGTCCTCGCACCTCGATGAGGAGATGACTTAACAACAACAAATGGATCAAGGGCGCAAGTAAGTAACGATCCAAGACCAAAGTAGAACCACGCCGTCCTGATCGTACTGTAGATCTCGAAACCATCGGTCAGGCCCCGCTAGACTCGACTCTTTCTTCTGGTGACACTGCAAATGTCCCTTTCTGTCTCAGAGGGCACAGACAGGAAGTGCCAGTGGCGCCGGTGGGCATCGCATCAGGTCGGCTCCTACCTCGTCGCGTTGTCTGAGGCTGGAATCCTGCCTGTAGAGAAGCCCGGGAGGTTCCGCTCCAGCTGCGACGCGGTGCGACTTGTTCGGCACTCGCGTGTAGCACGAAGAAGAAGGTTAGCTGCGAAGCACGAGGTAAGCGCGAAGCAACAGACAAGCAAGTAAGCAAGGGTTTCATGACTAGGGTCTCTTCCTGGGAGGCTACCAGATATCGAGTGTCAATTGGTTTCCTCTATGATTACACGTTGCAGCTGTCTTCGACCTGACAAGATCGCATATTGCCTCGAAATACAACATGCGCTCCGACGGCATCGGCCCTACTTCGCCTCCACGTTTCCTTGTATTGGGCAAGCTGGCTACTGGTACGCTGCGTCCCTTATCACATCCACTGCCCTTCCAAGCCCACAGACACTTCCAGTCGTAAGTCTGTCTACACAGCCGCCTTGTGCCAGCTCCTCAGATGCTCTTTCAGACTGTCCCTCCTCCGAAATGCCCAGTCGCCTTTCCTACACTCTTTATCGAACGGACACCCCACCCCCTCAATGGGGCAGTACATCTTAGTTGAGCAACTGCGTCGGTTGGAGAGTTTGGTTCTGGCGTGGGATTGAAAATGGTCCAAGAACGTTGCTAAGGACATAAAAGTGAAAGGATGGCCACAGAGATGGTTAGGGCAAAAATGTTCCTTGTAAGGTAAGAGGCCTTTGCTGCAATAGTCTCTCCAGCTTGGTCGGCTGTAGTGGGCCACGTTTGGTGTTCGATGATGATAAGGAAAAAGTGGGAGTATTTTAAGGTGTTGTTGAGCGGTCACGGACATCGTACGCGATGGCTGCGGCAGTAGAGACGACAATCGCCTAGCAAAGTTGACAGCGGTGCTAGGTACACGGCCAGCCGCAGTATCTCCTTTGGAGCAACGTCCAGCGACGATGTCTGCGTCCATGTTACCGTCCCTGCATTCACCATCACCATCGTTTTCGCGCCTCAGGACAATATCGAGCCACGTTGCCCTGATATTCATCCTACACCCATGCTCTGGTTCCGCCGCTGGAAGAAGGCAGAGGTTGCTGTGAGGAAGGCGCGGACGCAGAAATTGCAGATGTCTGCCCAGAAAAAGACGCTCTGGAGTTCTATCCCATATCTGCGTCGCTTGCTGCGCGTACTTGATGCATTCTGCTTGCATCTGCCACATCCATGGTCACATCACCATCTTCATCCTCCATATCTTCATCATCTTCGTCCCCGCTTCTCAGCAGATCCTCATCGATCTCAGCATTCAAACTCTTCCGAACCTCGTGTTTCGGCTTTCGAGGGGTGTCGCTCGCGATGCTACCCGGTATCATGCCATCGTGGCCTCCTGAGGTTGTACCAAAGTCTATGGGAACAAGATTGGCTGGATATAGAGCAGCACGTCTCTGTTGCTCCCGCTGCTTGTTGTTGATTGAAATCTGAACGTCCTTGTCGCCACTCCACGTGTACAATCGTCGTGCAGTCCGCAGCAAGGTGCGTTTCCACGATTCTGCTTCCTCGCCATAGTCATCATTCAGATTGTCGGTCGCCGTTGGCCGCATGGAATCAAGCTGTCCACTGCCATCTTTGTTTTTGACAGCAACACCAGAGTCACTGCTACTCTCCCTGTTCAGAGACTGCAGATCGCCGGACTTTTTGGTAGGCAAAATTCCTCCTAACCCAGTACCGCGTTGGGGGATATGTGGTACTCGCCTTTGAAGCAGAGACAAACCGAAGCTCGCAGTGTCATCTTCTTCGCTGTCATAGGTAGCGTCAAGCTGCGAAATCCGATACATCTCCCGTATGAGCCTGCTGGGTTCTGACTGTTCGCGCTTCTTCTGCTGCTCCTGTAGGGCAGCCCTACGTTTCGTGTTCACCAGCCAGTCAACTCGTTTCTGCTTGTGTTCCTCCAGCTCCCGCTGGTATCCAGTTCTGGCTCGCGATTTAGACGTTAGGATAGGATTGCCGTTGGCGACAGGTTGCTCAAACATAGGCTGACGCGGATACTGACTTAGAACCGGATGGTGGATAGTACCAGGTGGCATGGGCTGCGGGGTCCCGCGGGGTGTGTCAGGCGTGTCTCTATCGCTTGCTATACCGAGCCTTGATCGAGCAGCACCTCTGACTGACCCAGTAGCACCGACCTCGCTACCACGCATCTTGCTGCGTGAAGGTGTGTTCTTACCACGAACGCGCTTGTATCGACCTCTCCCAGGATGTGAATCCATTGGCTCTAGCTCGTCGTCGAGGCTGTCGGCTTGCAAGATTGAGGCGGATAGGTGAGCAGGGGTATCTGCAGGGGCAGGGCTTCTAGCTGCGGGCAAGGGGCTGGCACGAGAGTCGACATCGCTACTGTCGAGGTCATCACCCAGGTCTCGGGCGGAGCGTTTAAGTCTCTTGACGCCTTTGTGTGTAATCTCTTTGCCACCATTGGCCTCGTTAAGCTCTTCCTCGGCAGCAAATTTGGCGTTCAAGCGCTCTCTTTCCTTTTTCATTTTCTCCCCAAAGTCGAGCTCTTCTTGTGGATCGACGTTCTCGGCGTCACCCTCCTCTTCTGTGATGTGTTCAAATTTCGGTACCAGCAGTGGGATCGCATCTGGATCATCGGGGTCTGCGCCTTCTCTGTACTCGCCAGGCCCGAATGGATTGTTGAGGGCAGCCTCTTTCGAGAAGTCGGACTCGAGATACCACCACATCAACCACAAGAAGGCGACCGCTCTCGAGTGGCTGGTGATTGTTGATCGCATGGCGAGGTCGAAGAAGTCGATTTTGTCGACGAAGTGCAGCTGAGAGACTTCATTGGCAGCCTGAGAAAGCACGAAGATGCAATTGACGGGGTTGCACCTGGGGACGGGTGCTTTGCGCAGATCGGGCAGATTCCTGGGCTGCTCCTCGTCCTCTGTGGCGCCTTTGAGGATACTCTTGAGCCTCGGGGCGTCTTGCAGTGACTTGTAATCTTTCTGAGTAGGGTATGCTTGGAGGGAGGGAATCGGGTGATATGTTCGCAGCTGGGCTCTCATTTCTGGGAAGAAGTTGAGTGTAGTGTTCATCCTGCCAACGTTGACCAACAAGCAGATCATGGCCATGTTCTGGGCAGCTGGAGTGTCGACTGACAGCCTGTCCTTCAGCACCTTGGATGTCTTGCTGCTCCTGGCCATGCTGTCGATGTAGATGTCGGCAAATGTGCAGTCCTTCTTGCCATCGCTGAGTCTGGTGAAGCATCGTGTCTCGTCGTGGACGACTTGGTGGAGGAAGGCATACTGGATCTCTTTGCGGAACAGCGGTATGCCATCGGGCTTCTTAATGTGCCTCACTTTGCTGCCAGAGTAGACGGAACCCACTGTGCCGTTGGCGGTCTTTCTCGTGCCAACAGCATTGCCTGTCGTTCTGATTTCAGGGTCTGCACTACCAGACTTCTTAATTCTGACAGGAGTGGCCTCGTCTTCTGTCCCCTCTACCCCCTCGTTCACGAAGACGGTGGTGCCTTTCTTCGGCCGTGGTCTCTTCGCAGTCGATCGAGGTCGCTTGGTACCCTTAGTAGAGCTCGGGGTGGCAGTTCGAGCAGGGAGGTCTGAGGCGCTGGCAGGTTCGTCTACGTCTGCAAGCGCAAGACGAGATGAGTCGAGGTCACGTCGCTCTTCGACTTCAACTGTGTCTCCAGCACTTGAGACAGGTGACGCTTCACGCGAAGCCATACTGATGGTGGTATGATGCGACCGTTATCGTAACCGCCTGTAGTGGATGGCGTCCATACGAAGGTAAGGACGAAGAATGTGAGATGGGAGATATGGGCAATATACAATCACTATTTGCTCATGAAATGTTTGTGGAGGCTAACGGTACCATAACTGTGCTGTAGCTGCTAGCAGCATTCCATGTTTCGTGTTCTCTGACTGAGCACCCTATTCCGTAACTTAATTTAGTGCCTGCATAAAGGTCACAAACAGCACGCGTTCGGGCGTCATCACGTTCCCCACGCGCCTGCCAAGGGTACACCTAAGTTACTGTAGACATTCCGTCTGCTGGTCCTACATCACTGAACGACGTAACAGCCTTTACGATGTGGCTTCCGAACAAGCATAGTCTGGTCAACTTCAACTGCCAAGAGGCCCGCAGCTGTGCTGGACAGAGTCACGCGAGAGCGAGCGGTTGATGAATGTAATTGGCAGTGGTGAATGCTGGGGATAGATCATCATCTGTGCTACTGACCCTCGTCTTCTACTACAGTTTGCCAGTATATTTGTCCATGAAACACAACACTCGGTCACAATTGTCCGATCCTCCTCGTTTCAAATACTACACCTGCCCGGGCTATCTATCTCCTAATGCATGAAACCTATCGTATGCCTGAACGACTCCATCTACCCGCCTAGCTACTGCCACTCTCCTCACTGTTGCCTGCAGTGTTGACCACAGCGGCATCGGCAGGCGGACTGGCCTTTTCCTCGTGTGTCTCCGCCGCAATGGGCGTGATGATCCTTGCATGCTTTCTCCACAGCTCTTCAACGAGATTGGGATGGCCGGTCACTGAATGCTCCTCTTCACTAGTGTTTGCTCCTGCTGGTTGTCCCGACTTTGCCTGTACAGGTTGTCCAATTTCTGTGGCACTGTCTTTGGCGACGTGGACTGGTTTGTCCGCTTCAGCGATAACACCCTGAGCCTCGTCCTGACCGTCGGTAACGCCGCCGTTTACAAGTGCAAGAAGTGGCTTCGCGACTTCCGAGGGCATGTTTGTATTCACGTTGTACATCGAGGCTGTGCTTAACACAGACGAGACAGTGGACGCCTGTGCTTGACCTCCAGCATTGAAGCCAGACCACAGCCTCTGCGGGACGAACCGCCTGAGATCCCATTCAATCTTGACATCAGGCACGTACATCTTCCATTCGAGCTCTGGTGTGTTGATACGTGCTGGCCAGATGTCACCCTCCATCGTCCGAGCGAACGAGTTTGTCAAATCCTTCAAGCTGGCAAGCGGCAACGGCCCACCAAAGATCCACGTCCCAGACAGTGCCAAGACGATTACGACCAAGATAACAGTCGCGATCTTGGTCTTCTTTCTACTCCTGAAATCGCTGTCATGTTCTTTGGGAATGCCAGAGTCAAGAGAGAAGCTGCCCTGAGGGCTCTCTGGCGTTCGCTGTCGCCAGTCTTTGTATGTGGGTTGGTACGGGTCGTTTTGGCGCGCGATGAGCCCTGTGATCAGACTTGACCTGCGTCGCCGGTGTGTGTATGAGTGGTTCGCTGTCGTATACTTCGGATTCTCGTCATAGGCTGCAGTTGACGAAGTCCAAGAGGTTGGCGGATCATTCCAGGCGGTCTGGATGGACGACACAATGGGTGTTGATGGTGCGGGTTCGTCTTCGGGGAGTGGACCGGTTGCAGGCGAGGGTGAAATAGGGGTATGTGGCGACGTGGCAGACTTGGTTGCAAAAGGGTTACGACGGAACATTCTCGTCGTTGGCGTCTTTTCTTCAGAATGCGCTTAGAACGGCGTAAGCAGTGGTTCGAGGATTGGTCAGTGTTGCTTTAGCATTAACTTCGAGATGTCTTAGATCCTGTATAAGCGTTTGTCGTCTTGATGGTAATATCGAGGTAGCGATACGCAGTTGTTAAGGATATGGTAGGTCTGGTGAAAGGCAGGACAGTAGACGGGAGTAATGCATTGTCGCAGTCGTCGCAGATTAAGATTTAGTGACCGTGACTGCGTAGAGTCAGTGACAAACAAAGAAAACGATGATGGTACTTGGAGAGAACAAAGCAAAGCTAAGTCGAAGAGTGATTGGTATAGATCGGATGCAAGAGCCGCGAACAGCAATGTCCACGTTCTGCTCGTGAATGTCGGTAGCAACCGTTAGCATAGATCAAGCTCAGTGTTATGCACAGAAATCGTCCAAGCTCGAAAGATGTCCGAGCTCCCAGCATTCCCCGGTTTCATCGCTCGGGACGGTTTCATCGCTCGGGAGGGCGCCTGTTCTCAAGTTTATTATCACCTTTATTCTCCCTTCATCAATCATCAATCATTAATCATCGATCACAATCACCTCATTGGTTGGCGTGATTGGACAAGGTACCCGAGTCACCTCCTTGTCTTCATCCCTTTTCACTTCCACCTCGTCTTCAACCATCGTTGCAGCAGTGTCGTCTTCTATAGTCTCCTGTATGCCTTCTTGATTCGACTCATTGAGATGCTCTCCCAGGGCGCTTCGAAGTCTATCGAATTGGGAATCGTCGTCATCAATTTGTATCAACCCAGTCATACCATCTTCTTCAGCTTCAGGGTGTCGTTCAACTCCATTAGTCTGATCTGGCACAGGATTGAGCAGCGGAGTGTGTATACTCCGAGCTCGAAGGTCCAAAGCACTAGTGTTCTGGTCTGCGTTCTGAGTTCCATCCTCATGCTTAACATCACCCTCGGCGTCCCCTGCGAGGGTTTGATTCATGTTCGTATCGAGTCGAGTCCGCTGTAGTAGAGGGATATTGTCGTTCCAGTCGCTGTCTTCGTCGTCGGAGATCATCCTCGGATTGGTCAAAGCGTAGCCTGCAAGCTGCTCTTCCCTGCCTGTTACGTACAGCGGTGCGTTTCGTTGTCGATAGGTTTCGGGTGCAGCACCTTCTACAGACCGTTTCGAAGGCCTACCTCGCTTTCTTCGCCTTGGCACGTCTGGCTGGCTTGGCTGAATCTCGTTCTCTGGGTCATCGTCTACTGGGAGGTCGTTATTGATCCGCCACTGTCGTATGAGCTGCCGGTACTTTAGACGGCACCTCTTCTTGTCCTTGCTATTCATGTCTTTCGGTACGCGACCGAGGATTGACCAGTACGGATGGAACATTCGAACCATCGTGAAGTTCGCAACGCCACAGAATCTAACCTCACCAGCGGTTTTGGAACGGTTGAAATTCTCGTCGTAGATTTGAAGACGATCGTCTTCGGACACCCAGCACCAGACTTTACCACTACAGAGCCCGTTAGGGGTATCAGTTTGGTGGTTCCATCCGATCAATGCTCGTCGCTTCTGGGTCGTGACGTTTCTGAGGACTGTCGGAATCTCTGGACCAATCTCGGGCTCGCCTGCTGCATTCGTCGAAATTATGGCTTCCTGATGTGCCATGTTGGAGAACGCTAGACTCTCATTAGAGGATCGACTCGTTCCAGAAGAAGAGTGTTGGCATAGGCGGCAACAAGTGGGCGGGCAAGAGAGAGAGAGAGAGAGAAAGCGGTAATATAACCAGCGGACAGGAAGTCTGTTGCGTCAAGTGAGGTGAGAATACCCTCAAGTCTGACCCGTCGGTAAGAAGTACCTCTCCGGTCAGGTGAGGTGATGAGGCGAGTGTGAAAGGCTTGCCTACTTTGAGAAGAAAGTGCTCATGTCTTCACAATGTCGTGACGACTCATCAACGGCTCGCAGCTTCTTACTCGGTAGGCTATAGCAAGGTTAAGAACTCGTTGTGGTCGGCGCAGCTATCGTTGTTGGTCGGACCTTTACCTCTGTTCTAGGTCTTCTGAGTATGTCCCGATCTCGACCTTGACTTCGGCATCTCTAGAAGGTCGGCTTCAACGTCTTTGTCTTTAGCACCATTCATGCTCATCTCTCTACTCTTGCTTCGTCGATCTGCCGCACCAATCATTCTGGCATTGGCCTCGAGCTCCGAAGGTCTAGCCCGCTTGTTCGGAGGTCTTGGGCTCATCGTTCTGTCTATTTCTCGAATTTCAATCACGCTTGGATCTTTCTTCCCAGAGGACTCGGCTGCTCGGTGCTTGCTCTTTCGCTTATTTGAGTCGTCGTTCACGGTCTCTGTGGTATAGCCATAACCCTGTGTGGCTTGCATCATCTGGTGGGGACCCCACAGGTCAGGCGTAGCAACGCGTTTGGGATCATTGGCAGGGCGCTTCTCGGGATCGTAGTTGAACCCCGAAGCAGCAGCGCGCTGGGCTTCGAGTTTGCGGTTATAGCGGCGTTTCCACCAGACGGCAAGCCATGCTAGTAAGCCCAGGCCAACAGCCAGGATGGCCAGCATCAGGACGTATTTCCAGTGGCCCTCTATCCAGCTCTGGTTCGAGGGCGTGGACGTTTCAGAGGAACTCTTCGTCGAAGTACTAGTGTCGGCGGCGGTGGCCACTGATGTGCCGGTTGTGACGCTGGCAGTCAGTGTTGCCACTGTTGATGTAGCTGGAGTAGCGGTTTGGGTGGTGGGATCTATCCCATCCTTGACTTGGGCGCAGAAGTTGTTATACCACGCTTGAAGCTGCTGTCTATCTCCTTGATATGTACACTCCTGCAAGCACACCTCATCGGAGGTCGAGGTGAACGGTGCGAGTAAAGCCGAGCTACAGAAGCACTGATCGTAGACTAACTGGCTTGAAGTTTGTACGCTCGGTGGGGTGCAAGCGGTCTGCGCCTGAAGGAGGGCAGCGCAGCTCAGGGCACAGCCTGGGAAGGTAGAAGAGGAAGAGGTAGGTACTATGGTGCTTTGTTGAGCCATCTCTTGTTGTAACGAAAGTCGAAAGTCCTTAGGGTTGATGGAATATCGAATTGCGCTCAGCGCAAACAAGCCCAGGACGGTGTTGCTGATGTTCTGCCAGGTTAGCTGAGAACAAGAATGAGCGGACGAGCACGCAAGGCGGACGGGAACGATAGACAAAGCAAACAGCTCAGCATAGCACAGCTATGCGACAGAAGGTCAGCGATGCGATAGACGGGCAACATAAGAATGTTGAGCAGCGGCGCTCGCCGCATCTGGGTCATGAGAGCCTTTTCCCGTAGCCGACTGGGCGACACTCTGACTGGAGCAATCATGGGGGACTGAGTGAAGGTTTGCTCCAGGTTCGGCAGAAGAAGGTTGCAGCGAAAGCTCGGTTCTCACCGAACAAAATACGCGCCGCTGCAGAGTTGAATGGCATTTCTAACTGGCCGTGGTGCCTTTCACCCCGGTCGGATACCAAGCTTGTCCTGCAGCTCTCGACCCACTTCAATTCTAGCCACCTCGGCGAGCTTGTCGCTTTTGTAATCATAGTGATAACCACTGAAGCATAGCATGTAGACGTCGGCTAGGTAACGAACCTCAATCTGAAGAAGTAACATCGAAAGCGCTGATCCGAGAATGGTATTTCCCATTTGCAGCCAAATTACTGCATGCCAATTGCCCCGCTTCGATAGCAGCCACTGCAACTTGAACGCCTTTTATCAGTGGAGAAGCTGGTCGAGCAGCTGCCATGGTCACGCTAATGCGCGGTCGGCAATAGCTGCTTTGAACCTTCGGATTCTCAACCAATAATCACTCCTTTTGCTAATCTCCGTTCCCCTGAGTATTCTCCGACTCGCACACTCTGATGGCAGCTATCTCCTCACTACATCCGACACATTATAACGCTTTCTGCCACGAACTGTGCCCAGCTGGAAGTGCCTTGCGACAGTACACTTACGAAGTCGTGTACTTTCCTCAAGGCTGACCCCGTGCAAATTTGTTGCATGTGGCACAACGGAAACCTTCGCACGCAGGTACCCGTGTTCTAGCGTTGAAGGCTTTCGTCGGGGTGGACTTAATAAGCATAGTCAGGATGACACAGAAGTCATCTGCCCTGATCACGCTGTGGCACGGTTTGCAAGGCACATGGCAGCTCAAGCGTAGTTTACACAGCATGACCGCTGCCCATCCGTCAGGTGACTGCAACGGCACTGCGTCCTTCACGGTCCGACAGCCAGCTGTATTCCTAGACGGCGAAGGTAAGCTGCAGAATGCTTCCAAGGAAATGCTATACTCTGAGCAAGGAGACTTCCAATTGACGAACACGGATGGAATGACGAATCTTCCTAAATTCTCTTTTTCACGGAAATATGTCTGGAGACTACAGGACGAGGATTCAGTCGCTCCCCAGATCAGTATTTGGTTTGTGAAGCCAGGAACTGATCAGATTGATTATCTTTTTCACAAAGTTGTGGTACAAGATGTCACGGAAGGTAAGAAGCTGGGCAAGTCGTCCATTGTGGTAGAGTGCAATGGTGGTCATTTATGCGTCGAGGACTATTACAGCAGTACATACACGTTTCAACTCGTCAAGACGCCAACCGCCATGTCGGACGATCTAGCTCTTGCTTCATGGACAATGCTTCACGAGGTGCGCGGGCCGAAGAAAGATCAAATTATTGAGACTAAGTTCTCCTCTTTTCCTTGAGAGAGCGACTGGTCCTTCCAAATCACGCCTATGCACAAGAATTATCCTCAAGAGAGACATGACAGCTTCTATAGCGATAACAGCAAGGAGCTTGAAGTCGGGACCAAACGCGGTGCAATGCCGACGTTTCGCCATAGATGCCCCAACCGACGGTCAAATCCGCTTCTCATTCGTACAATCTCTCGCCAACACATTCGGCAGATGTATAAGTACTCATAGCACGGTCAGCTGTTGACAGCACCTGGCAAAACCAAAGAAGCTGTCAACATGTCGGAAATCAAGCTCCCGGATACCTTCGCTGCCATCCCCCGCTACGAATTAACATTTGGCCCCTCACCAATCCAATTTCTTCCCCGCATAACAGCCGCTCTCGGCCACGGAGTCAACGTCTACGCCAAGCGCGATGACTGCAATTCAGGCATAGCATACGGCGGCAACAAGACTCGGAAGCTCGAATATCTAGTCCCCGACGCATTAGACCAAGGTTGTGACACCCTCATCTCAATAGGCGGCTACCAGTCCAACCACACCAGACAGGTCGCAGGAGTAGCCGCCAGCATCGGTCTGAAATGCAGACTAGTGCAGGAGAACTGGGTGCCCGACCATGACAACAATGCTGGTTACGACAAGGTCGGCAACATCCAGCTCTCACGACTCATGGGCGCGAACGTACGCCTCGATGCATCGGGCTTCGGCATCGAGCACAAATCCACCCTCGCGACAGTGAAGCAGGAAGTGATCGATGCTGGCGGCAAACCGTATTACATCCCAGCTGGCGCGTCAGATCACCCCTTCGGGGGTTTGGGTTTCGCAAGATGGGCGTGTGAGGTCCGTCAGCAGGAGCAGGAGAAGGACATGTTCTTCGGCACTGTCATCGTCTGCGCGGTCACGGGTAGCACGTTTGCTGGCATGATCGCAGGCTTCAAGCTGCTCGAGAAACTTGGCCTATCTCCTGCACGCAAGGTAGTGGGTATTGATGCCTCGGCTAAGCCCGCAGAGACTCGTGCCCAAGTACTCCGGATCGCAAAGTTCACAGCTGCAAAGATCGGACTTACAGAGGATGACATCACCGACGCAGACGTGATCCTAGACGAGCGGTACCACGGTGGCACTTATGGCGTTGCTGATCAACGGACAGCTGATGCAATCCGATGGGGTGCGAGGACGGAAGGGTTCATCACTGATCCTGTCTATGAAGGCAAGAGCTTGGCAGGTATGATGGACATGATTCGTAACGGGGAGATTGAGAGTGGGAGTAATGTGCTGTACGCTCATCTTGGAGGGCAACTTGCGCTTAATGCGTACCAGGATCTGCAGTAGCGTTACACAATGCAGGTTTAGAGCTACGGTATTGAAGGAGAATGATCAATGACGTGCAAGTCGTTCCCAGTGCCAACTGGCACAGCTTGCAGGAGATGTTGCCAGGGAATAACAGACTAAGCCTAACCTTTGCGCAAACACCATCTTTCCGGAGGCACCTCATGTTCGGATAGCTAGGCCACATCTCAGTCCAAACAAGTCCCCCCGCTAGCTCCTCGTGCTTCGCAATATCCACACGTAATCCATTACAATGCAGACCTTCTTAACGTCCCATGTGCTACATACCCCACTCTTCGGCACTGTCAGAGGTGTGGCCCACGCTCTACTCTTATCATGACTACATTGATACGCCCATCACGTCCCTGTCCAGCGTGTTTGCCTCTGGTGCCGAAAGATATCAAGCTGCCTCTCTCTTGTGCCGCTTATAGTCCACCACAAATAGGGCATGCCGCTGCTCCTTGTTTCCAATAGCAACGATTGTGAACATACTACTGAGACTTCTGACGCGGAGGTGTACTTACAGCATTAGACTTGAACTACGCAACACCTCCACACATTGCAGGGCTCCAATGTGAGAGTGATACTTTGCAGTCTACCACTACGTCTTTGTTTTCAATGTTGGGCTTACTTCACCGCGGCGGCGCATCACTTGACCCAGGGCAAGAGCCTTCATGTCCAGCAGCCCCAGAGTATCTCTACCGCAAGTACAGAGCTTGCAGCATCAGTAACAGCAGCAGTATAGGTCGAGCAGTCTATTGAATTCCTCAGCACCGATCTAGCAGTCTCCGTTACCGTCTGGCTTAGGAAAGCACTTCTTTCGAATCAGCTTCGACCATTTCTGGATGTAGTATGGCTGTTCGAAAAGAAAATTCGGCTGTGGCAGGTATAGTCACAGTCGAGTCTTAGCAACGTATGCTAAAGGAGATTTGGCGCCTGATTGGCAGCCCAACGCATATCACTTCCACAAGTTTTGCACGTTCGCAAGCCGACGGAGGGGGCAAACGATGAACAGAGTGCTCGAGGAAGTGCCGATATTGACTATTTCAGTAGAGCATTGTGATACGGATCGCTTGATAACACAGAATGCAAGCATCAGACTATGAAAGATACGAGGAGTTCTCTCGGGTCCATCTCAAAGGAGGAACACGGTACCCGATACCTTTGAGTTCTTGCCGGCTCGAAAGTTTAGTGTTTCGCGCATGCCCACGAAGGTTCCTAAGCAGCTGTTGAGCGAGACAAGCGGCTGATAGCACGCCTGGAAGCCTGTCATGTAGTAGGTAAGCTTGGCCTGTATGATTGACAGCAATCAGGCCGGTCTGCTGCAACCCCTGGCTTGCTGCTGGGCCGTAGCGCTGGGGTCGTAAAAGCTAACACAGAAAGAGCTTAGACGTACTGTAGACGCGTCGCGGTCGACGCGCCGTTCACTCCTTCCACTTTTACTCGTTAAGTTGTCGCATAACCGCGCCCTTGTCTCTACTCAACAAGCAAGAATCACCGACTACAGCTCCGTCGCAATTTACTTACACCATGGCGCTACTCCAGTATAGAGCGCCTGCTGACTATGAAGCACAACTTGAGGCGTTTGAGTCGTTCCTAGACAAGTTCGAAGCAACAAAGACCGCGACAGATCAAGCCGCCGATGCTATTGACGGCTTGCACCTCGATGGCCACGAGACTAGTGACGAGTACGACATGCTGGACGATGTCGACGACGACGTTGGTGGACAGCGACGGCAACAGCCCAGAAAGAAGTACATGGAAATGCTCCAGCAGGTCGCCGATCGAGAGCGCAGCAACATCTTGATTGAGCTTGATGATCTAAAGAGTTTTGAGGACTCGCTGGGCATGGATGTCAACTTGAGGCTGGTGGAGTCTATCATGAAGAACACAAAGCACTACGTCGAGCTCTTCTCCATTGCCGTGGACAAACTCATGCCGAAAGAGAGCAAGGACATCACATTCAAGGACGATGTACTGGACATTATCATGTCGCAGCGTGAGAAGCGCAACGAGACGATGCGGGAGAATGCAGAAGTCAACGGCGAGTCCGTGTCAGATGCCTCTACTTTCCCTCCTGAGCTTACAAGAAGGTATAACCTCAATTTCAAGCCAGTCTCCCAACCAGCCACCAAGACAAAGTGCTTAGCGGTACGGCAAGTTCGTGGCGAACACCTTGGCAAGCTGATCACAGTCCGAGGCATTACCACGAGAGTGTCAGACGTCAAGCCTTCGATTCAAATCCATGCTTATACATGCGACACCTGCGGTTGTGAAGTCTTCCAGCCAGTTACCACGAAACAGTTTACGCCTATGATCATTTGTCCTTCTCCAGCGTGCACAGCCAATGCAACCAAAGGCCAGCTTTTCCCCTCGACTCGAGCCTCCAAGTTCGTGCCTTTCCAAGAAGTCAAGATACAAGAAATGGCGGACCAGGTTCCTGTCGGACATATCCCGAGAACACTGACCATCCACTGTCATGGCAGTCTAACACGATCCATCAATCCTGGTGATGTTGTGGATGTAGACGGCATCTTTCTGCCAACCCCTTACACGGGCTTCAGGGCCATTCGGGCTGGTCTCCTGACAGATACCTACCTGGAGGCACAACATATCACGCAGCACAAGAAAGCATACCAAGACTTGAAGATTGACAGACAAGTGACCCAACGGATCGAATCCTACAAAGCCTCGGGTCAAATGTACGAGTTCTTGGCCCGCTCAATTGCCCCTGAAATCTATGGTCATCTAGATGTGAAGAAAGCTCTCTTACTTTTACTCATTGGGGGTGTGACGAAAACAATGGGTGACGGAATGCGGATCCGAGGAGACATTAACATCTGCCTGATGGGCGATCCTGGTGTGGCCAAATCGCAGCTGTTGAAGTACATCACGAAAGTGGCACCGCGAGGAGTCTATACCACTGGTCGCGGTTCTTCTGGCGTTGGTCTGACAGCTGCAGTCATGCGAGACCCTGTAACGGACGAAATGGTGCTGGAAGGTGGTGCACTCGTGCTTGCTGATAATGGTATCGCATGCATCGATGAGTTCGACAAGATGGACGACTCGGACCGAACAGCCATTCACGAAGTCATGGAACAGCAGACAATTTCCATCAGCAAAGCGGGAATCACAACGACACTCAATGCTCGAACCTCAATTCTTGCAGCTGCCAACCCCCTATATGGGCGCTACAATCCACGAATATCACCAGTCGACAATATCAACTTGCCGGCGGCCCTTCTGTCTCGATTTGATGTACTGTTCCTCATCCTCGATACGCCGTCTCGTGAATCCGATGAAGAGCTAGCAGCCCACGTTACCTACGTGCATATGCACAATGAGCATCCTACCACAGACGGTGTGGTATTTGCACCGCACGAGGTCCGACAGTATATTGCTCAAGCTCGAACCTACCGTCCCACTGTACCGAAAAGCGTTAGCGAGTACATGGTCGGTGCATATGTGCGGATGAGACAGCAGCAGAAGCGTGACGAGGGCAGCAAAAAGCAATTCACACACACTAGTCCTCGTACATTACTCGGTGTGTTGAGATTGGCGCAAGCCTTGGCGCGACTTCGGTTCGCCCATGAAGTTGTCAATGAGGACGTTGACGAGGCTCTTCGACTCATTGAGGTCAGCAAAGCAAGTCTGTACAACGACCAGCGTGGTGGTGGAGATCAAACAGTAAGCAGCAAGATATACGACTTGATTCGCAGCATGCGCGATTCTGGTGCAGCGGCAGTCGGCAGTCACGGTGAGCTCAACATGCAACGAGTGCGCGAATTAGTCATGGCTCGTGGTTTCACAGAGGAGAACTTCCAGAGGACGGTTGACGAATATGCGCTGTTGGATGTCTGGCAGATTGCGAACAATGGAACCCGTTTAGTGTTCATCGAGGCCGAAGAGGATAGCATGGAGGATGACGAGCGATGAAGCACATTTGTATGAGCGTTGGCGTTTGGGACTACGCGACGGAGGAACAGCTCACAGAGCTCTGGTAGTGAGTGCATGCTAAACTGTCACGTTGGATTAGATAGAATAAGGCAAACCACTTTTGTGTCGACGACTGCCAAGGCTTTTCTTTACCTATCTGCACCTAAACATGAAACTCCTTTAAGCTGATTTTGTTGAGCTGACTTCGAGTTCTCTGCAAAGCGTCCGGGGCTGAGCACGCTTGGCAAACTTGGCAGTGGGAAAAGATGGGCGATCACTCGCCTAGCTTGTCTCCAGGCAACGCACGAAACTGATCTCCTTACCACTTACAGCTTAGGTGCCGGATGCTGCAGGGCTAAGCGCTACTCTGCTGGAGCCCCGGCTTCCGGCAATGCAGCGGGAACCGAATCTACTAAGCCACTTCTGACGACAGTGCTTAGCATCGTTCACGGTCAGGACTCAATTTCGACCTCCCTTGTCTTGCACTTCGCGAAGGCACGCGACACCTAGACACTCAATTTATCAATCGATACATGGTCGTCGACATATGCTTCGCATACAACATACGCCGCTCGGATTCATGCTGTTTTGAACTATTACGAAAATTAGAGACACGAGATTTAGGCGCTGGCCGCCATGGACAGATTATTGGGCTTCTTGCCAGCAACATCGTCGGGGCGGAAATTTACGTTCAAGATTATATTCTCGTATGGCACCGACACTCTTTCGGTGAAGAGGAGCTAATACAGGCTAGGTACTTCTTTGACTATGCTGTGATAGCGTAAGTTGAGTCTGACTAAGCAGCATTCACTCCAGCTAAGACCATCAACAGAGTTCTAGCAGTCATCTATGCCGTCCTCGACAAGATATTGACACCTTTTGCGCAACACTTCTCGATGAACAACATCACCCTAATGAACCCTATAGCAGACCCGGAACGAGTACCGATAGCGATGGCAATGGTCTATTCGTGTATCTGTCCTGCGATAATCATCGCGATCTACACGCTTTTTATCGATGGCATGTTCAGCAAGTCGAAGGGCAACGTGTCGCGTAGGCAGCGTTATACCTGGGGTGATAGATTGTGGGAGTTGAACTGTGGCATCCTTGGTCTGTTCCTGGCCCAAGGCACGGCATTTGTGATTACGGGATCCTTGAAGAATCTAATCGGCAAGCCAAGGCCGGATTTTCTTCAGAGGTGCAAACTGCCCGAGGGTATCGCTGACCCTGTGGGACCAGCTTTTGGACTTCTCTCGAGAGCTAATTGCACAGCATTCCACTCAGACAACGCATACGATGCTTACTTGCTCCAAGATGGTAAGTGTTGGTCCTTCCAAGCTGGCAACGTCCGACTTTGCGAATTCTGACTAACCGACCTAGGCTTTCGATCATTCCCATCAGGACACTCCTCGAGCTCATTTGCTGGACTTTTCTTCCTATCTCTTTACCTTGCCGCAAAATTGCACGTCTTGGATCAAAGAGGTGAAGTCTGGCGAACATTCATTGTTCTGATTCCGACCCTAGCAGCATCTATGATCGCCGGGTCCCGGATAATCGACGCGCGACACCATCCCTTCGATGTCCTGTTCGGCTCAGCGCTCGGCCTCCTCTGCGGCTGGACATCGTATCGACAATATTTCCCACCTGTAACGCACACATGGGAGAAAGGAAGAGCGTACCCGATGAGAAGCTGGGGTGTGCCGCTCAAACGAGCAGACGGCACAGTCGGGACAGACGGACAGTTCTACAGCCATCACGGACAGATCGACCGCACCACCGCCGCAATTACGGAGGACGAAGAGGACAGACAAGCGCTCGTGGGTGGCGGCCTGGGCATGGAGCCTATAAGGTCCGAGCCAGGCTATTCCAGTGCGAAAGCGCAGCCCTTCCAGCAGTTCCAGCAACGAGGCCCGAGTCCAATGGTGAGGAGTGTGAGCGAGGACGAGACGGACTACGAACATGTGCGTGCGAGGGCAGGGAATGTGACTACTATGCCAACGTCGGGATTGTCAAGGAATCAGAGTCCGAGTGCGCCGAGCGGGAGTAACGCTTTCCGGGAGCAGTTGAATAGGAATCAGAGTTTGAGGGGCGGAACGATGGGTTCCGAGGAGGACTTGGCGTATCAGAAGCCGGTCAGGTAGGTTGCGTTGCTGGCTGGCTTTGATAGCTGGGTTAGAAGCTGGATGTCCTTGGCGGCATGGTTGATTTACGCATGATATAAGGTGCCACTGAGTAAGCCCGTACATCGTACACGTAACATGAGGGAAAGGTCGTGCTCCCCCCTAGTCTGCTTTTGGTGATATCCTCTCTAGGCAAGTCTACCGATGACATCAGTGACCTGCCACCAACAAATATGCCACCTTTGTTCCGAGCGCGATCAATCCAACAGAACCTGGGCTCAAGATGCTTGAACTCCATTAACGCGACCAACGACCAACGACCAACGACCAACGACTAATCTCGACGACAAAGATCGCCTTGATCAACGAGTCTCCCTCGCCACGCTTTCCCACACTCCCTCACCACCATGTACATCCTCCCTGTCCTCGGCTACCTGGGACTCGCCCTAGGCTTCGCCTTCCTGACCCTCAGCATAGCCAGCGGGCTCTACTACCTGTCCGAACTCGTCGAAGAACACTCGGTCCTCAGCGCCAAAGTGCTGCGCCGTCTGATCTATGGCATCATCGTCATCCAGCTACTCCTCGCGCTGTTCGACCAGTTCCCCTGGCACCTCACGGCGCTGGGCATAGTCTCGCACCTGTGCTACATGAGCAACCTGCGACACTTCCCCATTGTGAAGTTGTCTGATCCCCTGTTCATCCTCAGCTGTTGCTTGGTCCTGGCCAACCACTGGGTGTGGTTCCGATGGTTCAGTAGCCCGACTGCATTTTCGGCCCCGGTGGGGAGAGCGGGACGCGACCGGTACAGTTACAGCGGGTACAACTACAACCAGCCGAACTTCACCGAGATCGCGTCGTACTTTGGCATCTGCGTCTGGCTTGTGCCGTTTGCGCTGTTCGTCAGTCTGAGCGCGGGCGAGAACGTGTTGCCGAGTATGGGCAGTGAATACGCGACGGGAGAACACGTGAATTCCAGTGTGGGTTTCAAGAGGGGACATAAGAGACGGAACACAGGCATCGCGAAGGCTACCATTGCCGGGGCGCAGAATTGGGTGGGCGAGACTGGCGCGATCATGGGGTTGTGGAAGGCGGAAAACGTGAAGAGTGTATGATTAAACACAGAAAGTCTAGGCTTTTGTTACAGTGCCAACTATCCGTGTTCAACGCCATGGATATACCAGGACATTGGCTCTTTACTCGTCAACATCCGTGCTGTTCGCCAACTTCTCGTACTTCTTGTAGTTCTCCCCGTACTTTTCAATCTTGTCCAGAATGGCCTTGTAAGCGTCCGTGCCGATGACCGATCGCAGAGGCGGGTCCTCCATGATGGCAAACTCATACATAGCCTTTGCGCCCTTCTTCGGGTCGCCAGCCTGCTGGCCATTCCTCTTCTCCATCTGCGACTTGGCGTCGATGTGGTCGTACGCCGGGTGTCTCTCTGCAAACGCCATGGAGCGACCAGCCCAGTCGGTCCTGAATCCACCGGGCTCGATGCACGTCAGGTGGATGTTCCACTCTGGCTTCAACTCCAGGCTCAAGGCCTCGGTGAAGCCCTCCACAGCCCATTTCGAGGCGCAATACATCGAGAAAGTGGGCACACCCTTTTGCCCACCGATCGACGTGACCTGCTGGATCAAGCCGCCCTGCGGCTGCTGCTTCTCGCGCATCGTCTCGAGCGCGATCCGCGTCACGTCGAGCAGGCCGAAGAAGTTGATCTCCATCTGCTGCCGGATCTCCTTGTCCTTGTACTCCTCGAAGCAGCCCGCGAGACCGTACCCCGCGTTGTTGCACACGACGTCTATCCTGCCGAACTTCTTCAGCGCTTGGTCGAAGGTCTCCTGGATGGTCTTCTTGTCGGTCACGTCGAGCTTGCTGGACATGTAGTTCTTGTCGCTGGTGCCGCTGAAGGACAGCTGGTCGGGCTTGCGAGCTGTGGCGACGACATAGTCACCTCGGTCGAGCACTTCTTGGACGTAGTCCTTGCCGAAGCCGGTGGAGCAGCCGGTGATCAGGAATACTCGAGGCATTATGTCGTGTTTAGTGTTTGTCGGTTTCTGGTGGGATGTCGTGTGCAGAGTGAGTAATAGTCAGTACCTACCATTGCAAGGGCACGTCTGGTCTTATGTTCAGCCAGCATGGCGGCCGAGGTTGGAGACTACAGCATTTCATCATCCTTCATCATCACCAGCATCATCATCATCATCATCATCATCTTCCGAAATCACACTGAGTTTACTCCAAGTAAGTACGAGGCAGCACAACCAATGGTTGCGGGCATATCGTGCTTTATGCTTGAACAGCGTGGAAGTTTGAAGCTCCGGGTTGCGTCGAGCACGGAAAAGACTGCGAGTGTCTTCTGGTCAGGTAGCCGGTGATGTCATTGCTCGATCCAAAGGTCAAGTTGGGAGCCTCGATGATATGATCCCGTCTCACCTATAGAGACTCGAGGGGTCACGGTCTCAAGTATGTATATACCTTGCTACTTACATGATATTCCAATGCTATGCAGAGTGGGAACGCTCCAGGGTAAGCTCAGCGATTGATCCCAACCAGTCCGACCGCGCTGTGTCCGCGGCCTTCGCGGGGTTTTCCATGAGGACCTTGAAATTCCTACTTGATAGCTCGATCCCACAATCCCTATCACACCACCATCGTGTCCCGACCTCGCACGACTGATCAGTCCATCAACCAATACTGAACGGCAAACGGCGCGGAATTTGCTTTCCCGCTCATCGTGCCCTCTCAGCTCAATCGATCTTTTCTGATCCTTCCACGTTCCAGACCCTGTCCCTCGGTGGTCGGATAAGATAACCGCACGCCGCTTCGCCCTTCCGACCCACCATCCCACGTTTCGTAACGGCGCACTTGAAAAGACTCAACCAGCGTCCCCTGCGAGTTCTCGGCGGCTGGTCGCAAACGAACCAGGCGCAAAACGTCCAGATTCCGGCAATATGGACTTGCCTACCATGTAAGCAGCTCTAGTTCCCGGTGCGAAGCCTCGCCTATGCAGTGTTGGCCAAGCTCAAGCGGCTTTTCCGTGCAAGGATTACTTGCTCAAAGATGAAAGACTAAGAAAGTGTCTTCGACTCTTTTGTACATGATTTCTGTAACTCTAACTTTGTCCTGTCTTGTGCCCTGTACCCGCGGTCATGTTTGGTAACCTCTATCGCGCAAACTCGTCCAACCAGAGCACCAGACGCTCTCGAGACTCGTTCGCCGCAGACACGTCACGGCCCTCGTGTCGCCGCAAAAACACAGATCTAACCTTAGATCCTAGGGACGGCGTTGGCCGCGAACGAGCCGAATCTCCACAACCACAACCGCACCCACTAACAACAAGGCTGACAAGCACGCTACTAGAGTCTTCAAGCGCAGAGTTCAAGGCAGCAACGCAACACCTATTTCTCGTCTCGGCAGGGAAAGGCACCCTCTCCAAGCACGACCTGAGCCGCTGGCTCTCCCAAGACCGCCTCTACGCTGAGACTTACATCAGCTTCATCAGCAGCCTGATCGCCCGCGTCACGCTACCCTATACCTTCGTCGGCGATAAATCACACTCTCTCCGCTGGCGGATTATCAACCTGCTCACCGGCGCCCTCACCAATATTCACCGCGAACTCGACTTCTTCACGACCACGGCACAGAAGTACGGTCTTCGTCTTGACCAGCCATTCTCCAACGATGCGGACGAGGACGCGTTCAGTCCAAACAGCATCACGGCGCAATACTTGACGCTCTTCTGCTCGTTTCATCTCGACCCAGAACAGTCCCTGCTCGAGGGTCTGCTCGTCCTCTGGGCGACCGAGAAATGCTACCTCGAAGCATGGAGCTATGCGTCGACCTTCCTCGCCCAGGACGTCAGAGGTGCTGACGACGCAGATGGTGGCGCATTGAGAGATGAATTCATACCGAACTGGAGTAGCCCTGAGTTCGAGGCGTTTGTGAGGGATATCGCAGATGTGACGGACGAGCTTGCGGTGAGGGAGGGCTCTTTGAAGAAGATTGAGGTGTTCAGGGCGCTTTGGTTGCATGTTTTGGAGATCGAAAGGGGGTTTTGGCCGGATGTTGGAGGGGATAGTTGACCTAGCTAGCAGTTTTGTTGACTTTCTTGATGTGCTAGCCTGAGCAACACCCAGACTGGATGATTCTTCGAGCATGGTCAGGCCAGTACAAGCTCCTCTGAGGTCCAGGGGTACTGCTTATCTTCTCCGTTTAGTCATGCGACAACTTCCTGCGCGATATTTTTCTCTGGTAAGGATAGATCGAGATACCATAAACAACGTATAATCTCTACGGCCCTGATGTTCAGTTCAAGGGTTTCCATCTCATGATGCTGTTTTGAGCCACTCGAAGGTGGAATGCCCGCGATGCTTGTCTGAGCCAGTCCCTTGAACACACTCTCAGGATTTTCTCCCCTGCGGATTACACATAATCCTTCCAGTCCTTCTAGTGCATAGGTACCATCTTCAGGGCTTCAGGCCTTATGAGCAGTCACTTCCCAGTCTTGATCTGTCTACCAGATTGCGCTGAGAGCCCGGTTGAATAGATAATCTGTCCAGGTCAAATCGTCCGGGCAGAAAGGAACGAATGCCAGAAAACTTGGGGTCTTGTGCTGCACAATTGTGGCAATTACAATGGCCCGGATACTGAGTTGCATGGTACTCGAAAGTGAGGTGCGTTGAAGGTGTTGCTGGTCCGTGACTTCTCCTTCCGTAATCATCAACGGAGTAGGGGTCTGCCCTTCGCAGTACTTACTCAACTGGGCGCTGTATCCAAATTCAGGCACTCAGGAGAGGTTATACTATCGACGATGAACCGAGGCTGAAACACGACGTGGGGGAGGCCATTTGCTACCTGGGCCAGGATTAGTGAACGCATTATGCCTAGACTAGTAGACTGTCAGACCAAGCAAGCATAGTTTGACATGTGGTTTGAGGATGATCTTGGCCACCGCCAATAGTGAAGCTAGGCAGTGACGAACCCATAGCTGATTTATTACGAACCATTCCAATAATACACGTCCAACGACATTCAGGGTAGAGCGGCAGCGGGACGCTGAATCATGGCCTGAGGCAGTAACGATCAGGACGTTAGCGCTTCCTTCTGCAGCGCTTGTCTTGAGTCCATACTATGAACGTAGCAAGAGCAACTGCTTGTATAAGCACGTTACGGCATCCCGGATCTTGATTGTCATCAATAATGCTTAGATCCAAGACATTCTCATCGCGGAGCAATGCCGATGCCATGACTTGGCAGCTCCCCGTGGGGTCGGCGATGAGACCGGCTGCCGATCCACCGACTGCAATGGCTACATCACTGGTACAAACAGATATTTAGCTGCGAACCACGAATATTGACAAGAATACGTACAAGCCTTCACTAGATCACATGTCCTTTCATACTTGCTGTGCGTAGACAACTTGTAATTCTTGACATACTATAAACACAACATCTGTCAGCCGAGGCACAAGATCAAGTCTACTTCAACGAAGCAATACCTACTTCCAGGACACACGAGAACGACATCTACCCCTTTTCGGTTCAGTAGGTTCAGCACAAGAAACAAAAGCACCATGTCCTCAGAAACGTCCTCGGCCAAGCCGACATACACCATCATCCAGGCTGATGGGCTCTACCCTGTAAGCACGTCCTGCCCACCCCCATCCCTACCTCCTCACCTCCCCACCAGGATGACACGCTCGAACAAGACCTGTTCAAACCAAACGCTTCTCAAGACTACAACTTCGAATACCACCAAAGCATGCTCTGGCCCACAGGCACCCCGAACCCCAAACCCTGGAGCGACATCCCCGAAGCCCTTCGCCAACGCACGCACGGCATCCTCATCCTCAAAATGTGGATGAGCGCCTCCGACGTCGCCCTCTTCCCCAACTTGAAAGTGGTAGTCCGCATGGGTGTCGGCTACGACAAGCTCGACCGGGCCGCGCTCGCCGCCCACAACGTCACGGTGTGCAACGTCCCCGACTACGGCACGTGCGAGATCGCCGACCACGCACTGGCGCTCGCACTATCGCTCCGCCGCGGCGTGCTGCTGCACCACGAGCACCAGCGCGGCCCCAACCCCGCGCCGTGGATGTACATCGACAGCCCGCTCGTGCAGCGCGTGCAACGGCACACGTTCGGCATCCTGGGCTTCGGGCGCATCGGCAAGGCGGCCGCGCTGCGCGCCAAGGCGTTCGGCTGGGACGTGCTGTTCTACGACCCATACCAGCCCAACGGGATCGACAAGGCGATGGGCGTCGAGCGCACCAAGGACATCAAGGAGCTGTTCCGGCGCGCCACGACGCTCAGCGTGCACTGCCCGTGCACGCGCGAGACGCGCGGGATGGTGACGTACGACCTGCTGAGCCTGCTGCCGCGGGGCGCGGTGTTCGTGAACACGGGGCGGGGCGAGATCGTAGATCTGGACGCGGTGGAGCGGTGTTTGAAGGAAGACATCATCAGCGGCGCGGGCCTGGATGTGTTGCCCGAGGAGCCGATTCCCGAGGATCGAGTGCATCCGCTGATTCAGGCGTATCGGAGGAAGGAGGACTGGTTGGTCGGGCGCATGGCGATCACGTGCCACACCGCATTTTATAGTCCTGAGAGTTTTGTCGATATTAGAGTCAAGAGTGCGGAGACGATGAGGAATGTGCTTATCGATGGGGGCGAGGACAACATTATCACGCCTGACATGGATTGAGTAAGGAAGGGGGGGGAGGAGGAGAAGGAGGAGGAGGAGGAGGAGGAGAGAGGAGGAG